>BSBK01001820.1:0-287500 GCA_027943335.1 Chamaecyparis obtusa | reverse complement strand
AAAAATGACATTGTTCTCCTAGGATAGTTTTCGATCCAATTGTTATCTAGCCTCTCAGTAGCAGTACAATGGTTCCATTTTATTTGTTTTATGGATATTTCTTAGTTACTTCTATATATGCTTATTATTCCTTATATATAGATTATAAAATTTATATAGGTACATATGTTTCTTGTTTATTCTGTCTTGAATATGGTATCGTTATTAGCCTGAAGAATAATTTCTTGCTCCTGTAATAAAGCATAGGTATTGAACTATTGTGTATAATTATTCAGATCTATTCTTCAATGGCAAGTGCTTTAACTTTCACCTCCTCTCAATTGTGAGTTGGAAGTAGATCCTTTTATTCGGTTTGACCCTCATAAGGATTTGTCTTGAGGATCTTACAGACAATGTTCTCCCTGCATTTTGAAAATTAAAAATTCAAAGCAGAAATGACAAAGTAGGATCTTAGATTAAGTTAAGAACCAAAATATTATGTAGTTAGGCTTAATAATATGTATGGGTTTAGCATGTTCTAATTTGGTCTATGGATATTGATTTAGAGACTATTACTCAAGTTACTCTAACAATGATCCTTGCCAAGGAATGAAAGGTTTCTTGCAGGAGAATTACATATTGGAAAGGATCGGTAAAGGAAGGCGAGACATATTAGCCTTGTGAAACATTAATGACTCTCATAGGAGGGTAATATAAAGCTACAAATGATTGGTGTTGTATGCAATGAAAATGTAGACCTATTTTATGTAAATGAAAACACCAAACAAACACATTAGATGTTAGTAATCTCAAATGCAACAAAATAGGCAACTTTCACTACAACCTTTGATGAGCTAAAACAAGGGCACCCAAAGCCTTATTTGATTTTCTCTTTGAGATTATGTGGGTATGCTCTCCCAACACAAATGAAATACAAAACTAATGCAAAACTATGGGAAGCAAGCTAGATGATGGTGAAGGAGTTGAGAGCAAGTATGAGGAACTTGTCCCAAGATTCACAAATGATAAATGATTAAGATTGATGCAAGACTGTGATAATGATAATGTAACAATATTAAGATCTAAAATGAATGAAATATGATTAAGAAGCTATGCTAAAGATGCAACAAGATCTAGATTAAAAAATATTAGAATGCAAAGAAAAGAACTATAACTAGAATGATTAAGAATGAGATAGAAGATGCAAGAGCTAAGAGATTAAGAAGAATAAGAAGCTTAGAAGAATTGGCCTAAAATGAGGAGTGAGGCCTCCTTTTATAGAAAATGAAAAGAATTGGACGGTGGAGATTAAGAGGAAAAAGAATGAGTGGCTAGGATTAAAGGTTAGGTAGGGTTTAGAAAAGATGAAGAGGCAAAATGAAATGAGTAGATAGGATTAAGAGGCAAAAGGTGAAGTGGCAAAAGTCAAACTTCACTTTTAGAGGGAAAAAAAAATTTAAAAATGATTGGTGGAGGAAAAAGATGGAGAGGTGGCCACCTTGGAAAATGTGATTGTGCACATGTTTAGAGGTAATCCACCTTTTAATCAAGATTAAAGGAATATTAGAAAAAGGTAAGCATAGGAAAAAGAGAAAAGGGATGAAATTAAAATAAATTTAATTTAATCATGATTTAGAAAAAATTTAGGATAGTGGAGGAATAAAATAAATAAAATTTATTTTATAAAGGGAAATAGAGGGATAATATATTAAATTAAATTTAATATCTTATAGTATTTAAATAGAATTTAAATATAAAGGGAAAATGAATTTATTTAATTAAAATAAATTTAATCAAATAAATAGAAGAATATAACGATTATAGTCAATTAATAAAATTAACCATAATGTTAAGGGTAAATATTAAAAATTAATATTAGTGTGAAAGGACAATTTTAAGTGTCTACATTTTGCCCCTCTTTGATGCAGTGTCGAAATTGGCATCGCGTCAAAGAAGAAGAAAACAAGATGCCCCAGGAGTCATGCCTAAGCGACGATGAGAAAAGGATGAGGATGATGCCCCCTTGAGAAAATTGAGCAAAAAATTAATTTTGACAATTTTCTTGAAAAGGAAGGGTGAGGGTAGAGAAAGTGAATAAAAGAAGGCCTCCAATGCAAAATGAGTCTAAATGCAGACTATCATTATGTCAACATGGGAGAGCATATCCTTTTTTGATATTGTTCTTGACGTTATGCACCAAGGTATGAGGAACCGAGATGACCATGTGCCAAGTACGTGATCAAAAAGGTCAAATACAACCATATGTCTTATGACACCATGATATTGAAGACCATGATGCCCCTGTGACAATAGGATGAAATGACCATGATAGATGCAAAAAATAATAATACATACAAGCAACAAGAAAGCATGCACAAAAAACTAAAAGCAAACCAACATATTGCCCCTAGTCAAGCTAAAAACCAATTGATTGATTGATTGACTGATTGAGTGATTGCAAGGGCAGGGCCTTGAAGATTGGGAAGGATACATCCCATGATGATGATTGGATTTGAAATTGATCAATTGATTATTAGCTGATCTGGTTTAAGACAATGGCTTGATTAAAGATTAATGTGCTAGATTGCAAGATTGGATTGCATGGATTAGTATTGATTGCACTTTATTAGACTAACTTGAAATTTTTTGAATTATAGGGATTTTTAAATTTTTTTTGGATTTTTTTGCAGGATCATATATCAATATTTTTGAATTTGTTTCAAGATCATTTTATATTTTTTTTGCATTTTTAAATTTTTACATTTATTTGGATTAGAGGATTGGATAGAATGGGATTGGAAGAGAAGATGATTGGATAAGATGAGTTTGACAAGAATGGGATGAAATGGATTGGATTAGAAGATAAAGAGATTTGAAAGACAAGATGGTTTGAATAAGATGAAAGGATGATTAAGGAATTGGATAGGATGAGATATGAAAAAGGATAAGTGGATTGGGACCAATGACAAGGGATAACCAAGGAATGATAGAGGATGGAAGGATGGAGATGGAAGGATTGAAAGATGGAGGATAACAATGTATAGGATGGAAGGATGGTGATAGGAGATGGGGATGATGGAGAGGAAAGTGATATGGTGTGGAGTATGAAGAATGGAGAGATGGTGGATAAAGGATGTATGAAGTGGATGGATAATGCAGAAAGGATATTTATGGAGGAAGTGAAGGCTTGTGTTGTCCAAAGCATGCATGGATATTTTCTTTGTATTTTAGTACCTCTAATTTATTATGAAGGGAAAAGGTATGAAAGTGGAAGGTGGGTGGATAAGGGATATGAGATGGAGGGTATAAAGAGGATAGGGGCTAATAATATGAAGCATATAGATGGAATTGGATAAGAGATAATGGATGGTGAAAATGTATAGGATACTCAAGATCAAGGACATGGGAAGGTGTATGGACTCAGAATATTATGAATGATGGATGAAGGAAATGAATATGGCAATGACTATGAGATGGAGGATAGGGATGTCAAGATCGAATATGTGAAAATGGATGGATAAGGAGTAAGGGCTATGAAAGTTACATATGGATGGAGGGGATGCATAGGATAGTCAAGATCAAAGATCAGAAAGGAAATGATAATGAACTTAGATAGGACAATGGATGGTGGATAGGGAATGTGGAAGATATTTATGGTAGCATAGTATGGATGGAGCTTTCCCCCTAGTATAGAGTGCAAGGGGAGGGATTACACATGATGCCTGTTTACCAGGTTGTCATCATGGTACTTGTCCAAGATGCCTGATTGCCAAGTTTTCACCATTGGACGATTTCTTTTTTCTTTTTTTTCATTTTTTAAAAACTTTTTTGACTTTTTTTAAAAAAACTTTTTTGGAGGAATTCGAGCCTGATGCTCTTTGGATAATGTTCCTTCAAAAAGATATGCTATGATTGGCCAAGGCTACTGAAAGGTAAGATCAAAGATGCTGATAATGGTGATGGTAGAGCATAGATATGGAGGGTAAGGTAGATGATGGCTAAGGATTTATGCATAAGATGGGGTAAGAGGAATGGGAGGATATGATATGGAAGGATATGGAGTAGATATATGAGCTGGATATTGAATAGGGTATTGAGAGGTTTGTGGGGGAGTAGGTGGAAATGATGGAAAGATCAACATTGACACACACCTTGAAAGGCAGTGGATAGGTGAAGGGAGAATGAATTGGCTAGCATGAGGTTTTGATGTAGGAAGTGATATGGATTTTGGGACACAAGGACCCAAAATAGATGGAGGAGAGAATGGAAGATATTTGGAAGAATACGGAGTGGAAGTCTTTGGAAGCTTGAATGTCAATGTTGATTTTTCTTTTATATTCCAGTCCTTTAAGAGGGACTTGGGAATCCACATAGCTTTTGATTTTTCTTTACGTTTATGTGCTTTTGACCGCAATTCTTCCATGATAGATTTAGGAACCCATATTTTCTTTGATTTTATTTTTTGCTTGGAGGACCCTTATGGTCTCTTGATTATTTCCCTTTTCTTTGTAGTCACATGTCGATTAGATAGGACATGGTGATCTTTATATGTAAGTAGATTCTTGTATTTCTGATTTTTATGTTGTGCATCCAAATTGCTTCCAAAAGACTTGGGAATTGTGGATGAATGAGGCTCATATAATGGGTTTTGATGGATGGATGGATAGAAATCTCTCAAGGATGCATGTCTTTGTTGATCTTGAGGTATGGTGGAAGAAATAAATGATGAGATAGGAGCGATAGGTATAGTGGATGGAGGAACATAAGGACCTAAAATGGATGGAAGGGATGAAGGGTTTAGCGTTGGGATATAAGGGACCAAAATGGATGAACGAGATGAAGGATTTCCTTTAGGGATATAGGGGTCCAAGATGGATTTGGAAGATAATGAAGGAATATTTTTACACTTCAATGGAGGTATATAAGGTGTAGGAGGGATATGAGCATCTGTAGAGTGAGCGATATCACCAAGGCCATCAAGTGTAAGGTTTCCTTGGTCCTTGAGAGGCTCCTTAATAGGAATAATAAGAGCTTGAGGAGGAATAGGATCTTGTGAAGGATTAGGATCTTGTAATGGAGGATCAAGAAGGAGAGTGGGATCTTGAGAGGGATTGGAATCATGCCATGGAGATGAAGGGGTACTTTGATCTTGACTTTGGGGAGGATTATTTGGTGGAGTGGAAGGGATGATTGGATCTTGATATAAAAGGATATCATGGAATGGGGTAGAGGGAATGCCTTGATCTTGATTAGGAATGGAATCATGAGGTGGATTAAGAGGGATAGGTGGATTTTGAAAAATAAGGGGATCAAGGAGTGGAGGATTGCTTGGATCTAGAGGATGACAAGAATCTTTGTTAGCATGCTTTGGGACAATATCTTGACATGTGTGGACTTGTGAGGGTGGTGTTATGGAGGGGTTTTGATCTTCAACTTAAATCTCTCCTTTGTCAATAAGGTCTTGGACAAAGTTTTTAAACTTTAAGCACTTCTTGATATCATGACACTTGATGTGATGATAATCACAATATTCATTTTCCTTATACAAAGTAGGTTTGGGTTGACTCTCATCAAAGGGAATAGTGTTTGGAAAAACAATCATGTTTTGGTCAACAAGTAGGTGGAATATGACATCAAGAGGGTCCGCAAGGGGAGTGTATTGTCTAGCTCGGGATGATTGTGAAGCTTTGGAGGATAGAAATGATGTGGTTTTAGGAGTATTAGGCTTATGTGGAGGTTGAGGGTTAGATGGAGGATTGGGGTTTCATGGTGGATGAGGATTATGGATTTGGAGAAAAGGGGGAGGACACATGTCTTCAAATGTAGACTTTTTCTTTTGACCCCCATTTTGTAAGTTAAGGACAATGTTTTTAAGCTCTTCAATTTCTTGGGCAAGATTAAGCATGTGAGAGGCATCATGTAGGTGATGGAGGGAATCATGTGTGGATAGATGATAATGAGGTGGATTTCCCTTGTCAAAGGTAGAAGAAGGATAAGGAATGTGATATGGATTGGGATTGGATATGACTTGAGGATTGATTTGGTAGGTGGGTTGGATTGGAGGTATAGTTTAAGGATTAGGGTTTGTAACTTTGAAGTCCTCAACCATTTTGTGAAACCAATCCATATTCATTATGGTTGAATTAGGGATTTTGGATTGGATTAGAGGAATATGATGTAGAGGAAGATTGGAATTAAGAGTGAAAGATTTGATGATGGATGAAATAGGAACTTAGGACTAGGAGCAAATTTGGACTATTGATTTAAAAGGGCAAGGCCTCAAGGATTTGATATGATTGGATGATGGATTTGATTGATTTAGAGGGTAGGGCCTCAAAGTTGGATTTAATTTGATTTAATTTGGATGATGATTAAAGGCCAAAGATTATGATTGTGCTCCTAAGACAAAAGTGGAAGATTAGAAGATGGTGTGGATAAGACTTGGATTAAGAATAGATGAATGATTAGGAATATGACATGATTAAGATTATTATGACCTTGACTTGATTATGAAAATTGATTTGGTTTAGGGTCCTAAATGATAGATTAGTAATTATTAGGATAAGAAGAACATGGAGTGTGATTAAGAATGATTAGGAGGTGATGTAAAGATCACATGGAAAGCTTGACTTGGAGATAAAGTTGACAAAAATATTTTTGTTGTACTTGAAATGTTTTGCTTTGTTTGTTTGTTTTTTTTGAATTTTTGAATTTTTTTAGATTTTTGAAGTTTTATGATTTTTTTTTTTTGTTGGAATTTTAAAAATGCAAAAGGAAAAATTCCTAAGGCTCAATTTGGTTGATGTGTCCCCTTTTGTTTCAAGTGGGGAAGGTTTTAAATATTCAAACACATCAAACACACCAACAACCTATTCAAGTTTTAACTAGGATGTACAAGCTCAACTAAGGGGTGTCCTTGATATACGCAAGGTACGTGAGGCCCAAATCCATAGATGAAAGAGAATACTTCCAAACAACCGGGAGGAAATGGTAACCCAATCTCCACCTTCACTTCCCAAAAGTATAAAGTTCTTTGGGGCTTAGCCAAGATTGCCAATATTCTACTTCCAAGAGGCCTACCTTTAGATTCAAGCCTCACTATTTATACTTCGTCGGAACATGGGAGTTGAGGTCATCTCCTAGAGTGATCACTTCTCTAGGCAAACCCCCTAAAAATAAATAAAAATAAAGCAAGATCCCTTATTTATGTTCCCCTCAAATTCCTTAACAAGGATGGAAGAAGAAAACATAAATAAGAAATTCTTGAGGATTGAAAGACAAAGGGGTTCATTTTAAGCCCAAATCCAAATGTGAATGATTAATTTTAAGCCCCTTTTTTCAATGTGAGGAAGACACACCAAACAAGTTGATCAAAAGAAAGAAATGATTTTATGATGAAAAAGAGGACAAGTAGCACTTTTTACAAGGTAAATAAGAAGGTTTGGAATATGTGCACCTTGATTTTACGCTTTCCAATTTATTTTATTTTATGCTCCTTTGACCCACTTTGATGAGCTCCAAGTTGCCTTCACAAACTCCAATCAAGTGTGTGGAATCATGAAGGAATATGATGATTCAAAGAAAATGCATTGAATTAGTTGATTCCACATGAAAGAACAACTCATAATTGATTGATTTTATCATGCATTGAATTATGTGCAAATAAAGTGCAAGCTCATCACATTTTTTTATTTTATTTTTTGCATTTGACCTAGTCAACAAGATATGATTTTTTCCCTATGATTTCGGCTGTAAAAATAGAAATTCAAAATAGAGACCCCTGCTAAAAAATAGAGAGCTTTCTAGAAATGTAAAAATTTTGGAAAAATTCCTTAATTTGTGCCCTAGGGACCTAATTTATCAAAATAGACCAGTTTTCAAAGATTGAATTTTTGAGCCATATTTGTGCATCAAAATGAAAAACACAAAGAAAATTCCCTATGTAAAATTCTTAGACCTTTCCGAAAATGTAAATATTTTTGAAAAATACGGAGATTTGTGACCAGAAATGAATTTTTATTGAAAATCATAAAAAAATTATAACTCATGAAAATATGATCAGAAAAATCTAAGCTTCATACTGAGACATACTATGATGATACCCCACCTATAAAACAAAATTCACACCAAAAATCCTATCCGTTTGAAAGATATGATCAAATCTTTCAAAAAACCCTAGGTTTTGTCTTCAACTCAACCTACACAAGCATTAGCATGGAAAAATCTTCAAAAGTGTAGATCCAATAGGGATGTGGGTCCCACCGGGCATGTCAAAATATATGCAATGAAAATGTAGACCTATTTGTTGTAAATACAAAACACCAAAACACCAAACAATCACATTAGATGTTAGTAAATGCAACAAAATAATCAACTTTCATTACAACCTCCGATGAGCTAAAACAAGGGCACCCGATAACCTTGTTTGATTTGCTCTTTGAGATTATGTGTGGGTATGCTCTCCCAACACAAATGAAATGCAATCTAAATGCAAAATTATGGGATTCAGGGTAGATGATCGTGAAGGGATTGAGAACAGGTATGAAGAACTTGCCCCAAGTTTCACAAATGATAAAGATTAAGATTGATTCAAGACTATGATAATGATAAAACAAATTAAGATGTAAGATGAATGCAACAAGATTAAGAAACTATGCTAAAAATGTAACAAGATCTAGATTAGAAACAAGATTAGAATGCAAAGAAATAACTAGAACTAGAATGATTAAGAATGCTAGAAGATACAAGAGCTAAGAGATTAAGAAGAATAAGAAGCTTAGAAGAATTAGCCTAAAATGAGGAGTGAGGCCTCCTTTTATAGAAAATGAAAAGAATTGGATGGTGGAGATTAAGAGGCAAAAGAATGAGTGACTAGGATTAAAGGTTAGGTAGGGTTTGGAAAATATGAAGAGGCAAAATGAAATGAGTGGATAGGATTAAGAGGCAAAAATATGAGTGGATAGGATTAAGAGGCAAAAGGTGAAGTGGCAAAAGTCAAACTTCACTTTTAGAGGGGAAAAGAAATTTAAAAATGATTGGTGGAGAAAAAAGATGGAGAGGTGGCTACCTTGGAAAATGTGATTGCGCACATGTTTAGAGGTAATCCACCTTTTAATCAAGATTAAAGGAATATTAAAAAAATGTAAGCATAGGAAAAAGAGAAAAGGGATTACATTAAATATTTTTTAATTTAATCATGATTTAAAAGAAATTTAGGATAGTGGAGGAATAAAATAAATAAAATTTATTTTATAAAGGGAAATAGAGGGATAATCTATTAAATTAAATTTAATATATTATAGTATTTAAATAGAATTTAAATACAAAGGCAAAATAAATTTATTTAATTAAAATAAATTTAATTAAATAAATAGAAGAATATAACAATTATAGTCAATTAATAAAATTAACCATAATGTTAAGGGTAAATATTAAAAATTAATATTAGTGTGAAAGGACAATTTTAGGTGTCTATAGGTGTAAAAATGAAAAATTTTATATGTCATAATGTAATAAAGTACATTTGAGTAGAATAAGGTAGCTTTGGATTAACAAATGAAATTGTAAATGAGGGTTGTCCTCATCCTATTTCATGTTACCAAAGTGAGCCATGTAAATGAACTATTGTATAGGACTTAATAGTCCTAGCCAAGATTGGAAGTTTTCTTCACTCTGTTCTTTCTTACCAGTGCTTGCATGAACATAGTTGTAAAGATTTTAATTATATTAATAAAATAAAATACCTGGCCTCAACCTCTTATTGATCAATACACACACACACACACACACACATATACATATGTATATATATGTGTGTGTGTGTGTCTATATATATATATATATATCATTTAAATTTTAAATATAAATAATATATATTTTAAGAAGAAATATATTATTATGATTAATATAAAAATTTAAATTTAGATTGAAGTTTAATTTTAGTTTATGTAAGTTTTATTTTAATATAAATACTTATAATATTCAATTAATTGTGATATGTATAATATAATTTATGAAATTAAATATTATTTATTAATTTTTAGAAATCCTTTCCAATACAATACATATTATTTATTATTTTCTAGTTATATTTTTTTTGGTCTATAATAATATTTTATTAATATAAAAGGAAGATTAAGTACATCATAAAAGAGGGCTCATGCCTTGGCTTCAAAAACCAAAAAATTTAAACCTAACCACCCCATCTAGACATAAAGAGTCCCCCATCTAAAGACATATTATATTGCCTCTCTCCAGGCTTTACATATACTATTCATTCATATAAACATATCTAAGTTTTGATGATCATAACATGACTCACCTTCCACCATATGCATATCAAGGACAGTCACAAATCAATCACTACAACCTCGCGTTCAAACCACTCTTGCCATAAAAGGATAAAACCAACAGTCCCATGAGCTATCGTTAATAAAAAACCATACACCCATCAGGCTTTCCACCAACCTTGTCAAATTTTGCATTCACGACCACCCCTGTCTTCCTTAACTAGCATTGTTTCCAAACAGGGTTAACTACCTTACTCGCATGCCTCATCGCATTTCACCCAACTACACTTTAACATACCAATTTCAAAACTCTGACCATCTCATTCCAAAAACTAGGTCCTTTTAACAAAATTCAGAACTTTCCCTAAACATCTCATGCTTGTGGAAAAACAACCCTCACCACCCTTCTCTAACGTTGATAAGTAGCATAGTGGCATCTACGAGGATGAGTCACTAGAAACCCTTGCACTCGATGAGCATTTGTCTCCTCAAAAAGCCAAATTTCCTCAGGTTCAACTTCCCCCACTCCAATATAATTTCAGCTTTATAAGCATGTTGATCCACATTCCTCAACCACTATAAGAAGGAATAACGACCTATCTCTATTCCTTGTTCCATATTCTCAAAACACTCACTATAGTCAAAACCATAGCCTGGAAATGCCCATTTGAGCAAAGAGTCTATACCCACAATCAAGTCCTTTGGAAACAAAGAAACCATACCCCATTTCACCACTTCAATATCCTCATTCAATTCCAAACCCCACACCATTATCATCACTACTATATTTGCATTAACCTTATAATGGTGCTTGAAATTTTGAAACAAATTCCCTAATGTCTGTTGCACCACCCTAATTACCCTATGGGAAGGACAATTCAAAAGTAGCTTCAAGTGATGGTCTGCTATAGGCCCTAATAGAGCCTTTTGTTGCTTTAGTGTTTTGAATGTGAAGGTAGGATCTATAATCACCCAAACCCTACAGCACCAAAAAATAATCCCAAACTCAATTCACAATACTTCTCCGCCAAGCCCCATTAAACTTTTATACACCAAACCTGCCAATTCATTAACTGTCTTGTACTTAAAGCAACCCATTTCATAATAGGTACCATCAATTTCATAATCCCTCAAGGATCTTACTCCTTAATGATGATGAAATCCTCAAGCCACTTCATCAAATTTGAACACCTTTACCAACCAACAACATAATAATTAATTATGGACCCAAATTAAGGAACTCTCGCGAGTGTAACTAGACTACTTAACTCAAACATTAGAAAAATCATCCTCCAAAATCCCTTCCCAACAGTCACATTTTTCAAATTGAAATTCACCAACCACTTGGAAACCAGTCGCCCATTTTGACAAAGCATCTGCCTCTCCATTCCCCTCTCTCTTAATATGACTCACCATAAAATCTTCAAAACTTTCTAAAACTTCTCGAATTGATTTAACATAATTTACTAATTGCCAATCATTTACCCTACTCTATATGATGGCATCCACTATCACCAAAGAATCACCTACTAAATGCAATTATGAAACTCCCAATGATTTTTCACACTTAACTACCATTAATTTTGCCTTTACTTTAGTCGAATCATTAGTTCCATCCCTCAATCATTTTTCTTTGGAAGCTACTGTCATCCCTTCATGATTCTTGAAAATAACCCCTACACCTGAAGGGCTAGGATTCCCCTTGGCCACACCATCAAAATTTTCCTTGACCCACCTTGAACAAGGAACATACCATCAGACCAATTCTTCAAAACCTCTAGTTGCCGAACCATTTTTCCAATAATGGTCATTTCTAATTTTTATGCCTAGCCATTGCTTTTGGATCCAACTTGTATGCACCCTAAAATGGTCGCCTAGACTTTGGGCCCCATTTATTCAATTTATCAATCCTGAATCATTTTGATCATTAATCAATATTTTCAACAATATCAATTTCTTGATCAAATCTTAATTTCGATCATATATTGGATTTTTATCCTTGGGCTAACCATTTATCCTAAGTCTTTATTTAATTAAAAGGAATATTTCCTCCCCTTCCAATTAAATAAAAAGCCCCACTTTCCTCTTATCCTAAGTTGCACAAATAAAGCATTATTCTTATTTTATAAAAAAGGAAAAAGCACTTTTTGTCTCACATGAGGCTCAAAAGTCAACACTTCACTCTCATTGGAGGATACTTGTGCACATGGATTGCTCCTCTTTCAACCTCCACCGCTGATTAAGATCTTTTTGCCTCTTAATCTCCATGGTCCATTCCTTTGCATTTCTTATAAAAGGAGAGCTCTCTCCTTCATTTGCATATCCTTGTTTTATGCTATTGTTATGCTGCAGGTTTTGGAGCTCTCTTTGAAGACACTCAAGCTTTGAAGCCTTGACATTCTTAGTTGCATTTCATAATAGTTTTGCTTTCATAGTTGCATTCATGGCATTCTTAGTGTAGATTTCCTTTTATGCAATCTCACATAGTCTAAATAGGAAGGATTTGTAATCCATTGCTATTTCCTTTCATAGATTAGTTGCATTGTACTTCCATTTTCATAGCATAGCTTGCACATTTGCATCTTCATCTTAGTTGCATTGCATTGCATTTCATATTGGATTCTTGGAGATATTGGCATTGTTGCCCTTGTCTTCATTGTGAATCTCTCATTGTATGGTTGACTAGCAAGGTCACTTTCTTATAGCTCTAGCTGAGAGCAAAACTCATAGTCCCTTGCAACTCCATGCATAGAGAGCTATGAGCCACTTTGTGAGGCCTCACTCTTGAGTAACCTTGCATGTAATGGTTCATAGAAGTGCATATTCTAGTGTGTACACAACTATCTTCTTTTGTAAAAAGAAGCCTTGAGGAACCACTCCTTAAAGTGTCATCACTCATTACTTCCTTTATCAAGTGATTGATACACCATAACAACCTTTCCAATGACTCCTCTTTCTCTTGAAAAATGTGTCTATTTCTCTCTTTCCAAATCTCCCAAATTACAATCAAAGGGATGAGCAACCAAATACTAGAAAAAACTGATTTCATTTTGGCCCTTGGCCAGGTAACAAAAAAATCTTTTAAATTTGGCATCCAAGGGCCATGCCAACCTAATTGACATCACACCATGTTCCAACAAGCTGCAACTTCTAAGCAATTAAGAAGGAGATGATCCACAAAATCCTAATTTCGGCACATAAAACATCGAGTTAGACCATAAATTCCCAATCTTTTACGCCTTTCACCTATAAGAATCCTCCCTTGAATAGCTAGCCAAGAAAAGGATCCATCTTTGGGAAGGAAATCATTACTCCAAAACAAGTCACTCACCTCAAAATTTACCCCTTCACCATTAGACACTAAAGCATATCCCAGTTTCACTGAATACTCACCAGAAGAGGACACAAACCAAAAGACATTTTCCTCCCTATCCACCTTACAAACCTCCCCACTTTTAAACACATTATTTAACACCTCTTGTTGTTGTCCTGACAACCAATCTACATTATAATCCTTCCACTACCAACACCCACCTAAGGGATCATCAACCCATCCCAAATAATTGGCTACCTTCTCCCCCCACATTTCACAAAGGATCTCTTTAAGTTCTACATTTCACTGGTCATCACTAGGAATCAGATAGCCATTCAAAGAATCATCCCATAATTTTGCCTTTAAACCATCCCCAATATTCCAAGAAATATGGTCAGTAATAACATGCCTGCAAGACAAGATGAAGTTCCAAATGGATGACCCTACAAGGGGTATTCCTAATTGTCAAAATTCTCTCATCCTTTCATGAATCCAGGTACTTTTCTTTGATAATTTTAACCCATAACTAATCTGAACACTTATACAAGTTCCATACAAGTTTTGCTCCTAGAGAAATATTCATCAAATTCCAATTCCTAAGACCAACACCACCATGCTCTTTAGGCTTGCAAATCTTCTTCCATGCCAACAAAGGAAGTTTTTCCTCCTCACTATTGTCATTCCCAAAAAACATCCTCATATTTTTCTCAATCGAATTGATCACTTTTTTAAGGAATGTTCAAACACATCATGGAAAAAATAGGAACAATAGAAAGAACAAATTTCAACATAAGAATATGTCCTGCCGAGGTGAGCCAACGACCTTTCCACCCTTCCAATCATTTCAAACATTTTTCAACTAGGCCATTCTATAAGTCAACCTTATTTCTCCCCTAGAATAGAGGAATCCCCAGATATCTACTTGGAAAAGAGCCTCTTCTAATGTTCAAAATTCTACATATTGCCCTCTATTTACATTGGGGTTGTTGAAGAAAAACGCCTAAGATTTATGCCAATTAATTTTATGCCCTGAAACCTATCCATACACATCCAAAGTTTTTTTCATAACTCTGACCTCTCTCTCATAGGCTTCCCCATATAGAAAGATGGCATCTATGAATTGTAGATGAGAGATAGCTGTACACACGAAAATATGCACTTCTATGAACCATTACATGCAAGGTTGCTCAAGAGTGAGACCTCACAAAGCGGCTCATAGCTCTCTATGCATGGAGTTGCAAGGGACTATGAGTTTTGCTCTCAGCTAGAGCTACAAGAAGGTGACCTTGCTAGTCAACCATACAATGAGAGATTCAAGTGAAGACAAGGGCAAGAGTGCCAATATCTCCAAGAATCTAAATGGAAATGAAATGCAATGCAACTAAGATGAAGATGCAAATGTGCAAGCTATGCTATGAAAATGAAAGATGCAAGTATTACAAAGCCTCCTAGTTAAACTAGATGAATTAATCTAAAGCATAAAGGAAATCTAAGCTAAGAATGCCATGAAAATGAAGCTACTATGCAAGAAATGAAATCTAACTATGAAGCAAGAAAACCATGATGATGCAAGAATGAAGACAAGAAGATAGAGTGTTGATGAAGATCTAAGATGAATGCCAACAATGCTCCAAATCTTCAAACCCTAGATGCAAGAATGTCTCCAAAAGCTCCAAGATGACCTAGAAAACCTGTAGCATAACAATAGCATAAAAAATGGATATCCAAATGAAGGAGAGAGCTCTCCTTTTATAAGAAATGCAAAGGAATGGACCATGGAGATTAAGAGGCAAAAGATCTTAATCAGCGGTGGAGCTTGAAAGAGGAGCAATCCATGTGCACAAGTATCCTCCAATGAGAGTGAAGTGTTGACTTTTGAGCCTCATGTGAGACAAAAGTGCTTTTTCCCTTTTTATAAAATATGAATAATGCTTTATTTGTGCAACTTAGGATAAGAGGAAAGTGGGGGCTTTTTTTTTATTTAATTGAAAGGGGAGGAAATATTCCTTTTAATTAAATAAAGACTTAGGATAAATGGTTAGCCCAAGGATAAAAATCCAATATATGCTTGAAATTAGGATTTGATCAAGAAATTAATAATGTTGAAAATATTGATTATTGATCAAAATGATTCAGGATTGATAAATCAAATAAATGGGGCCAAAGTCTAGGCGACCATTTTAGGGTGCATACATTTGCCCCTCTTTGACTAATGTGTGATCGATCTGGAAACACATGTAGTCAAAGAATGAAGTTGAAATGTGAGATCGATCTGGGATCACAAAACAACTCAGATATGAGGTCGATTTGGGATCACATCCGGACAAACATAAATAAAAGCTTAGACCAACACCGTCGCTGCTAGGTGCAAATCAAGCTTTAGACAAAACTATCACCGTCGCTGCTAGGCAATAATCAATGTCTAAAAATGGGAGATAAGAATCTCAAGTTTTGAGCAAAAGCTCACAAAAGATGTCTGAATCAAGAGAATCAAGAGAATTAGGGATGAGAATCCCATAAATACTGCCCCCTCGGAATCAAAATCGAAATCAAGTAGAGGAGAGACAGAAAATTGATAAGGTTGATCAAATCATAATAAAATCACAATCGAATGTAAAGGTCAAATAGGTTAACCATTAGGCAATAAAACATGCCCCAGTGAGGAAGTAGAAGAATAGAAATAGAAGACTAGAAATAGAGTGGATGAAAGACTAGAAAATTTGAGAGACATGGAAGGAAGAAAGTCCATCGAAAATCAAATTATGCCTCAAAAGGTCAGTCAATTGCTCAGAAGAATGAGAAAACTTGAAAATGTGACTTGGATTTCGATTTCGAGTCCGAAAATGGATAGAAAAGGATGTGATATGAAAGACCAGAAATGAAAGATATGATCAAGGAGAATCAGAAAATGAGCACAGTTGACCAACTAGTCCATAAATGATAAAAATAAGAACTCTCTCCATATGCAAGATGCAAAACTAGACTAACATGAACCTAAAAATGCAAGCTACTATGAAAGTGGTTGACTTGCAAGGTCACAACGCTTATAGACATCTAATTATCATCATCGAGCGTTATTTGTAGCGTCATAAGATCATACAATGCACACTAGCATAACTATGTGGATATGAATATGATCTTTATCAGATAGAAATGTGGAAATCTCACCTAGGCATCAAAGACATGGAGGTCAAGATGACTAATGCAGTGAGATCACCTAAGTTTGATATGGCGAGATTATGCTTGTATCAAGACACATGAAAGTCAGGATAGCTAGAAGCATGCACTCACAAAACAGTCAAGGATAATACCTTGTCAATCCATAGTGTCAAGTAAGACTAGCATAAATGCTCATGACAGTTAGGATCAACAAAATATACCCACAAGCAGATAAAGAAAGAAAACATGGTCTTATTCCCTCAGTCTTCTAGCGATGCATCATCGAAAACTTCTCAGGGAGAGACCACTCATCAAAGAAATCCTCATAGACAGCACACAAAGAAAAAAATAAAGTCATCATATCGTCAGCGAGTTGATTGTTTAAGTGCGTGTGTGTTGGTCATAGAGTCAAACTCTGAGTATCATATCAGCTTAGTGAGAAATATCACATCATACGAGACTGTTGGGTCAGACACCTGATAAGTGTTAAGAAACACTCGACGCAAGGGTAGTGTTGAAAAACACAGTTTGGGGTGGTGTTGAAAAACACCTGATGTGAAATGCCCCAAGAGACAAACGCACCTAAAAGGACCAATGCGAATAGTTATGCCCCCTAGACAAAGAGAAAGACCAATTCCAGAGTAAGTCAAATAAGGTCAAGGCATGATGACAAGTAGTTAAGTGTCGAGGACGCATGCTAACAAATAGGGGTGCAAAGGCCTCAAGTAGCGCCTGTTTCCAGGTTTTCACCACTTGGATTCTTTTTTCATTTTTTTATTTTTATTTTTATTTTTTTGGATTTTTGCTACCAAGGCGCCTATTGCTAGGTTTTCACCAAAGCACTTTTTCTATTTTTTTTGATTTTTTGAATATTTTGATTTTTTTGATTTTTTGAATATTTTGATTTTTTTTTGTGTATTTTTTTCAGGACTTTATATGCTTTTTAGGATTTTTTCAGCATCATATATGAATTTTTTTGGAATTTTTTCAGGATCATAAAATATATACAAAGGATGCCCCCAGACTGAATAGGCATCAAACTCTTTAAGCAAGATCACATCGTGCAGTCCCAATATCCAGGAAGGTGAGGAACAAGAGGGATTAGCAAGATGGTGACTGAGATGGAGGAAAGGAGAATGAAGGCAAATGGAGGGAAGAAATCCTCAAGGTCAAACTCCTCAAGAGTACCCAAGCTAGGGAAAAAATTATCATGCAAAGCACATTTGGACAAGCAATGAGAGGCTAGCATAAGATAAGTCACAAAAGCACATTGCAAAAGAAGGAAGGATGCAGTCCAGAGGAGTAGACATGTCAAGAGGCTTCATATCATCATGTTTTACTTTTATTTTTATTTTTAGATCAAGACCAAAGGGGAAAAGGATAGCAAAAGGCTAGAATGAATGAAAGAAAATGAATATGAAGGCTAAGCATGAATGAAATGAAAGCAAGATCATCGTAAGATAGCTCACAAAATAGCCAAATGTTCGTGTATAGATCAACATTGTCAAGATCAAAGAGAGAAGATGGAATGGATGAAATATGTAGAAGAACTACGCATGACACCTGATTGCCAGGTTTTCATCATGGTACTTATCCAAGGCGCCACAAGGGAGTGGTTTTCACCATAGGATGAATTTATTTCTCTTTACTTTTGCTACCAAGGTGCCTATTTCCAGGTTTTCACCATGGCACATTTTCAATTTTTTTCATCATTTTTTTTTTTTTTTTTTTCTATTTTTTTGAATTTTATAATTTTTGGAAGAAAGCAAGCTTTTTAGATAATGCTCCTTGAAAGGATAAATCATTATATGCCAAGGATTCAAAATGATATGCTCAAAGATGCTGAAGAGGAAAGGAAGACGCAGAAGGAATAGGAAAATGAGAAAAAAAATGATAGAAGGTAGAAGGATAATGAATGGAAGGAATGTGAAAAGGTAGATGAAAAGAAAGGCAAGATCAACATCAATACACACCTTGAAGGGTGATGGGAAAAATGGAGGAAACGTAAACCATATTCTAGTCCAAGTGCGAACCATATTCTGGTTATTTATTGCTATCTGACTCCTCGAAGAGAGGATTGGTGTGCTTGTTATAATTCTCAAATGTGAATGGAGGAATACGAGAAGGAATATGGAAAATGTTTAGCAGAGGTTGCGGTTTAGGCACATGGAATGGAAGAATGTTTTTGGAAGAAGATGAAGTGGAAGTCTTTGGAAGCTTGAATGTCAATTTCACTTTTTGTTCAACATGAGACTCTTTCAAGAGAGATTTTGGAATCCATATAGCCTTAGGCTTTTCATTTATTTTTGATGATTTAGAGAGAATATCTTCAATAATGGATTTTGGAACCCATACTTGTCTTGTAGTTTTCTTTTTAGATATCTCTTTTGACTTTATATATCCATGTCGATTAGAGGGGACATGGTGATCTTCTTTTTTTGATGGATTCTTATATTGCTTCTTTTTCTTGTATTGAGCATTCAAGTTACTTCCAAAAGACTTGGGACTTGTGGAAGAAGAAGGAGGATATGACCGGTTTAGATGGGTGGGTGGATGAAAGGGATTCAAGGGTATGCATCTATGTTGATCTTGAGGGAAGATAGGAGATGGAGGGACGTAAGGACCCAAAATAGATGACGAATTAGAAGAATTAGGAGGGGAAAGTGAAGGGACATAAGGACCCAAAATGGAAGGAAGACGTGAAGCCCTTAGTATTGGTGGATGAGGTCCAAGGATGGAAGTGGAAGATGCAAAAGGATAATCAATAAGTTCATCAGCATCTATATCACAACCAAGGATATCAGCATCTTTAGAGTGAGCATTAGGATTTTCAATAAAATCATGAACATCTTGAATAGGAGTAGTTTCTTTGATAGGATCATTCAAAGCTTGCAAAGACTTAGGAAGAGTAGAAAGCGGAAGTGAACATGGAGTGGTAGAACAAGAAGATGGAAGACTTTGATCTTGACAAGGATCTTTGGATAGCGTAAGCGTATCAACTTTCTTTTGATTTTCAATAGGCTTAACATCATAAGTAATGACACCATTTTTAATAACCTTAATGGAAGTATCATCTTTGGAAAGTGCAAGTGTAGTAAGGTTATTTTGATTATCAATAAGCTCAATAGTGCAAGTGGTAGCTTGATCTTGCTTAGAGGAAGAATTAAGACATGGTGGAATGAATGGGGAAGGGTGTAAAGGATCAAAAGAAACATGAAACGGATAAGAGACATCATGAAAATAATTGGATGACATGGAGGGTTCTTGATCTTGATCTTTCTTTATATTCTCTTCTTTATCATTTTTAGAGTCCTCTTGACATGGAGCCACTTCTAAGGACAAGGAAGCATGTTGGAATTGTATGAAAGACTTTGGAAGAGGTGGTGAAGGATTAGCTGAAATAGGCATTATAGCGGATGAAGGCTTAGGCTCTTTAGGTTTGACATTATTGAAAGTATTTGCAGCCAAGTGAAGGTTATCTTGAGTATCTTTAAGAGGTGGCCCTTGAGGATAACTATATGGAACCGCATGAAAAGCATTAGGATCTTTGTTGGATGAAGGATTTGTGCTCTTAAGGCTCCTTGAAGGCTTTGTGAAAGATTTGGAAGACTTAGCAGCTTTAGGAGATGTGTGGATATTGGAGGAAGTAGAGGATGGAAGGGGACCATCACAAGACAAAGGTTCAGCATTAACATGATCTTGCTGGAGAGTGTAATCTTTATTTTGAGCATGAGAGTTTTTAGACAAGACATGCTCATAGTATCTTCGTTTATAATCAGCACGGAAAGCTTTCTCTTCCTCAATAGAAGTAGATGTATCATATTGTTCACAACAAATATCATAATTCCTCTCAAAATCAGAATCATATGGATCACCATCACAATCTACCCAATAGGATGACCCTTTAGTAAGCCTAAGCACACGACGAGGAGGACTCTTAGGAACATAGGTGCCATAAGTATTGCTACATTGTCCATCATCATAGTCATCATAGTCATCATAGTCATCAAAGGTAGGTGTGTCACTCTTTATGGAAGAGACATCACAAGGACTATCACGTTGCTCTTTATGGTGAAGACCTAGTGGAAGAAGAATACTTGGATAATGAGGAATTCGAATGATGTTTAGAAGAGTCATGATAAGATTTGGAAGATGAAGAATGTGAATAGTGTTTAGAAGAATCATGATAAGACTTAGAAGATGAAGAATGATGAGAAGATTTAGAAGAAGAAGAATATTTGGAAGAAGAAGATCGTGATATGATCATGTTTATGATTCTAGCAAAAGCATCTGATTTAAACATCTTTTCTTTTATTTTTGCTATAAATTCATCACTCATGAGAATTTTGGAAGAACAACACTTTTCGAATATGTCAATGAGCTCAAGATCGTCTATTCTTAATAAAGGTTCCAAAACCAGATAGTCAAGATTCATGGTTATAGAAGAGGAAGAATCAAGCATGGAAGAAATGAATAGAAGAGATGAATAAAGGAATGTAGACTAGATAATAAGAGGAAAAGAATCAAGAAGAAGAAGAAGAATTTCCCATGGGAATAGAAGACTTCAGAAGATCATGGGAAATGGAGAAGAAAGAAGAAGACTAAGAGCCATCTTGTGCAATTGATACCATAACATTCATTGAGATGTTGAGCAACATGACAACACCTAGGATCTAAGACCTAGACTGACCAAGGAAGACTGGTAATAGGATGACCTCACAAAATGTCAACACCAAACTAGGATAATCAAAGTTCTCTATTGTCCAAAGAGAAATGAAAAGATAGAAGCAGGGGCTTTACCAACACTGTCAAAGAGGTGCTTCAAATCAAAGGGTGACTACCCTTGCACTTTTGAACCAGGAGGTTGGGCTAGGCCAAAATATAATTAAAATTGAGATAAATGAAAGTGATTTGGACAATAAGAGTACTAAAATTCTCCAAGAATGTGACTAACAATTCTAGAGATAATCTTTCTCACCAAGAATGGACAAATGCGATACTGATGTTGATTTTGACCAATTTGTGCAAATTTTGAATCTAAGGGTGAAAATGTCTGATTTCAATCACAATTTTAATAGTATTTGGACAGGTTTGCAAACAGTAGGGGATCAAACATGTCTCCAAACACTTGAAACAAGGGCAAAAGCAACCTTGCCAAGACAAGCACTTGTGATATCAAAATTGAAAAAGCACCCTATGAATGCTACCGATTGTTTGTATGTCAAGATCATTTACACTGGTATCACACAATCGAAGACACTTCAAGCAATATCTACCTACAAGACAAGGCTCATTACTCATCAACTTAGCCCACAACTTGATGCCCCCTTGCCTCACACCAAGTGGTTGCCCACAAGAGATATTGGCTTTGTCATGGAAGTGTCAAACAACACAACCAAAGGGACACATATGGTGAGTATCTTAAGGTGATCCGGGTAAACCACTTGGATCAATCCTTGCACTAAGAAGATAAGCGGCTAAATAAGGTAGTTTCTAATCTAAGGTTCTTAGTAAGGATTTCCGTTCATAACACCCCTCTTGCTCCTCATAAAGGACTAGGACCTCGCGGCCTCAAGAGTACCTTAAGCATTCTTGCTCAATGCTTTCCCCATGGTCGCAATCCCATGAGCTACTCACATCAAACGAAGAAAAGTGTTATGTCTATCAAGGTTTTTGGTGTCCTTGATAGCCTTGAGATTATAGTGAGTTGGAATCACTTGCCACCAAGGAAAATGATGACAAGGTTGTCCCCACTTGAGTCGTTCCTCTTGATTGCTCAAGAGCAGGCCCGCTAAAGGATTCCTAAACTAAACAAAAATGGATCAAATCTTGAAGTTCAAGGTTTTTGATTCACCACAAGGGTGAAGAGCATACTCCCCTATCTCAAGAATCTTTCCCAAACACACCAAGCAAAGAGATCAATTACCCCCTTGCTTCCAAAACCTTAAGATGGGTCAAGATTTTCTGATTCACCTAAAGGTGAAGAGCATACTTCTCCTACCACCTCAAGATCCCTTTCACAAGGTATTAAGATGCCTAATACAATTAGTGAATGCCACACTTGAAAGGAAAGTAAATAAACAAGCAAGAAATAATAATTTTTTTTTTGTTTTTATGCTTGGGCAGCCTTACAAAAACCATTAGTAGCCCTCTTTGACATGCGTTCTTTTGACAAATTTCAAGTAATGAGAGCACCTACAACCACAACTTGTTAGACCAACAAGAGTTAGGAGAATCAAAATCCAAAATCTACCAATGATTAGTACATGAAAAATTAGATAATCTGCAAAAATATCTAATCAAATGATAAAATCTGAAAATGAAACCATCATGGTTGGATTAGGCTCGGAAAGACCTTTCCAACGATATATCACACTTAAACTTTTGATACCATTTGCAAAATTTCAAAAAAAATGGGCACCCATTTTCCAGAGTGGCACGGATTTGAAAACGCTGGAAATTTCTGAAAATTTCAAAAAGATAGCTAAGAACCCGAAACTTGCAAGATAGAAAATAGTTCACTGTTAGATCAGGCGATATACCTCAGACTTCACCAGTATCGCGCGATACTTCTTCTTATAGCCAGGCGATACTTCCCCAGTCGGGCGATACTTCGCACGATGCCAGGCGATACTTCGCCCGATGTCAGGCGATAGACTTCAATATAGGCATGCGATACTTTTTCCGCGTGAACTATCGCACCAAGACAGAAAGTATATCGCGCGATACTTCTGAGAAATGTCGCGCGATAATCTGAGACAGAAAACCAGAAAACACAAATTTTTCTGAAAATTAATCCGAAAATGACGAAAAATGCATCAAATGAAAGGACAAAGCTATCTACTCTGCCCCACGGTGGGCACCAGAAATGTACACACGAAAATATGCACTTCTATGAACCATTACATGCAAGGTTGCTCAAGAGTGAGACCTCACAAAGCGGCTCATAGCTCTCTATGCATGGAGTTGCAAGGGACTATGAGTTTTGCTCTCAGCTAGAGCTACAAGAAGGTGACCTTGCTAGTCAACCATACAATGAGAGATTCAAGTGAAGACAAGGGCAAGAGTGCCAATATCTCCAAGAATCTAAATGGAAATGAAATGCAATGCAACTAAGATGAAGATGCAAATGTGCAAGCTATGCTATGAAAATGAAAGATGCAAGTATTACAAAGCCTCCTAGTTAAACTAGATGAATTAATCTAAAGCATAAAGGAAATCTAAGCTAAGAATGCCATGAAAATGAAGCTACTATGCAAGAAATGAAATCTAACTATGAAGCAAGAAAACCATGATGATGCAAGAATGAAGACAAGAAGATAGAGTGTTGATGAAGATCTAAGATGAATGCCAACAATGCTCCAAATCTTCAAACCCTAGATGCAAGAATGTCTCCAAAAGCTCCAAGATGACCTAGAAAACCTGTAGCATAACAATAGCATAAAAAATGGATATCCAAATGAAGGAGAGAGCTCTCCTTTTATAAGAAATGCAAAGGAATGGACCATGGAGATTAAGAGGCAAAAGATCTTAATCAGCGGTGGAGCTTGAAAGAGGAGCAATCCATGTGCACAAGTATCCTCCAATGAGAGTGAAGTGTTGACTTTTGAGCCTCATGTGAGACAAAAGTGCTTTTTCCCTTTTTATAAAATATGAATAATGCTTTATTTGTGCAACTTAGGATAAGAGGAAAGTGGGGGCTTTTTTTTTATTTAATTGAAAGGGGAGGAAATATTCCTTTTAATTAAATAAAGACTTAGGATAAATGGTTAGCCCAAGGATAAAAATCCAATATATGCTTGAAATTAGGATTTGATCAAGAAATTAATAATGTTGAAAATATTGATTATTGATCAAAATGATTCAGGATTGATAAATCAAATAAATGGGGCCAAAGTCTAGGCGACCATTTTAGGGTGCATACAATAGCCTCAACCCCCACCACCACTTTTACCACCTTCCAAGAACCCTTTTCTCACCTACAATAAATTAGCCTCCCAAGAACCTTTGCCATCAAAATGAATAAAAAGGGGGAGAGAGGGTCCCCCTACCTGAGGCCCTTCTCCATTTCAAAAAATCCATATGGACTACCATTCACCAAAACTAAAAAAATAAGGGGTGGAAATACAACTTCTTACCCAACCTACTCAATTCTTATCAAAACCAAATCTTTCCAGTACCTTAAGAAGAAACTCTCAGTCAACCTCATCATAGAACCTCTTAATATCCAATTTCACCATCATATTTTCCAATTTACTAGTCTTGATTGAGTGAATCATCTCGTGAGCAAGGATAACTCCCTCATAGATGGAGCGCCCAGGGGAGAAATCATTATGCTCAACTAAAATAACATCATCCAATACCTCCTTCAATCTGTTTGCCATTACTTTTGAGATAATCTTATACAATTTATTAAAAAGTGCTATCAGTCTAAAATCCTCAAAGGTTACCAACTTGGATCCTTCTTAGGGATCAAAGCAATAAAGGTGTTATTCAAGTCCTTCAAAATAAAGCCTCCTCTACGAGATTCTTCCACCACTGCCCAAATGTCCTCCGCTAACAAATCCCAAAAGGCTTGAAAGAAAAATGTTGGGAAGCCATCTGACCTTGGCACCTTATCTCTATCTAAACCCCATAAATCCTTCTTTACTTCTTCCATTGAAACCTGTTCAGTCAACATCTTGTTCAGTGCCTCAAAAATCTTGTGTGGAATACATCTCAAGACATCTTTAGCATTAGACAAACCTATAGATTCTCTCTGCCCTCTCCCTTTGAAAAAATCCATAGGCTCATCCTTTATCATCTTTTTATCTTGAAGCTCATGACCATTCCTATCCATAATGGATAAAATTTTATTATGATCCCTATGCATCTTCACTGGATTATAAAAAAACTTAGTATTGTGGTACCCTTCATCCAACCAAGTCTCCCTAGACTTTTGCCTCCAAAAGACCTATTCCCTTGCCAAAACCTCAATATATTACTTACTAAGGGACCTTTCCTTCTCAAAGTCCTCCTCCACCATGCCTTTTTCAGTTACCTTATCATTCAACTCCTTTAAAGATTCCTCCAATAATAACTTATGATTGAAAATGTTTTGAAAGTGCACCTTGTTCTAGACATTCAACTATTCTTTAAGAAACTATAATTTTTAAAATAAAATAAAGGCTTTATTACCTTCCACATATGGAGAGGTCAACCACCATTTCTTGATTAAATCTTTGAATCCATTCACCCTCAGCCACATAGCTTCAAAATTAAAAGGACATATATTCAAGGAAGAGTCTTCCCGTAAACGTGGGCCTATTGGGAAGTGATCCAATCCATGTATTGGTAGAATATCAGCCTCACATGTCCAATGAAATCTTTCCCAATCTCCTACTAAGAGTAACCTATCTAGATTCTCAACGATGTTGACAAACTCAACGCTGCGATTCGTCCAAGTGAACTCTCCTCTTTTGAAGGGAATATCAAATAAGCCATTATCCACCACAAATTGATTGAAGTCTGCTTGAATATGTAACATCCAACCTCTATCCCCACACTTATTAGCAAGATTGAGAATAGCATTGAAATAAACAATATCCTCTCTCAAAGCATGCAATAGAATCGAGAGTGATTTCCATAATGCAAGTTTTAGTCTATCCTACACTAGACCATATACATTAAAGAGATTAAAACCAACACCTAATTGCTTTGACACAAATTTTAACCATTTCCACTGTTGATCTTGTTGCTTAATAACAACATCTACTAAGTCATCTTTCCAAAGCACTCTCAATCCCCCTGAGGCACCTTAAGCCTCCATCCAAGAATATTTCCATCTACAAAAACATCTATTCATAACTTCAAAATCCTCCAGCTTAATCTTAGTCTCTTGTAATAAAACTAGATCATGTATCACTTGATTAAACCCCCTCTTGATCAAGTTAATCTTGTCAGGGGAATTGCAGCCCCTGACATTCCATAAAAGAAAATTCATTGCTTCCAAGAAGAGACATAGCCTCTTCCTGATCTCAATTTTATTTGACTTGTAACACTACTTGCTAATTGAATCAAAGACTTGTTAGACTTACATCCCCATTTTTTTGTTCTCCAACTTTGACTTTAGGATCCTTTTCATCTATTTGAGATAGAGTTATCCTATCACACATCACCTTATCATCTTCTAAACCCAAAAAATATTCATCAGGGTCACCCCCTAACTCTTCCTCTGAGTTTGATTCCACAATTGCATAACTAGAGTCCCCCACTGAATTGAAAGAAGACTCAAAACTCCTGATAGGAGAGATTTGAATATCCTTGAAATTTCTATCCATCAGTAAACCTTCCTCCAACAACCTTTCCTTGTCCTTAACATCCACCCTTGTAGAAACCTCCTGGATCTCCTTATCAGGATTTTCCAATCTACTGGACATTTGAGAATTCATCCTCATATCCTCCTCTAGAGTAAAGGACTCACCTATGGGCTTATTGGGAGAACCTTCATTAGACTGCACACCCTGATGATTTGTAGTCTCCTCCATCTCCCTTTTACTTAACAAAGGATTTGTAGGTGTCTTTAGCAACCCTAAGCCTCCATCTAAGTCATTATTTACCCAAGTCGATACCTTCTCTTCTTGACATTATTTATGATCTATCAAAAGCTTAGGAGACATCTCATTTAGACCAAAAATATCTTCCTCCAAATTACCCATTGACCAATCATCCCATCTTCCACATTCTGCATCTAAGCCATTATAACTTAAAATTCTGCACTCTCATTCAACTGCCATTGCTAGACTTTCCTTGCATGGTTGATCCACATGTATCGCATGAATTTCTAAAAGACTCATCACCCTCTATAATAAAAAATCTTCCTATAAACCCTTTCCTCTCCTTGATTCAAAACAATCCCTAGATTCATGATCTTAAGTCAAACACACTTCACAAACTAAAAGATCTTCCTCAATCGACATGGCTTGTTTCCATACCCCTTCTGGGGAATGCAGCTCTATCATTTTTGGAAAGGGGTGATAGGTGTTCCATTGGATTCATAACCGTGAGAACATCTAAAAGGAGAATCTATCTACCATCTCCACCACCTTAACAAACTTTCCTAACTTATCCCTAATGCACCTATACAACTCCACATTCCAATATTCCTGAGGCAAATTCTGCATACCTACCCATATGAGATATGTCTGAATAACCTCCTTTGGTGGATCAAAATTATATTCCCATTGTTTCATATAAAACTCCTTTCCCTCCAAAAAGTAAGGGCCACTATTTAAAATCCAATCTCTATCATGGGCAGTCTCCATCATTATCATTATAAAACCATTTTCCAAAATCATAAAGCTTCTCACATTCCCCCATTTCTCAACACACCAAGTTTTCACCTTTCTCATAGTCGGCCACTCCCCACCCCATTTTAGAAACAAGGCATGTTCTTTCAAAAAACTTACCATTTCCATCCAGGATTGGTTTGAAACCTCCTAGCCTAACATTGTGCATTTCACACCAGAGGGTTCAATAATCGATTCCTGCTCTTGCCTCTTTGCTATCTGTGGACTCCAGAATTTTTGAGCTACTATGTTGAAATCCACTTTCCCACCAAGATTTGTAGAGGTAAACCTTGTCATTGGATGAGGATTCCTTGGATCATTCCGCTGGCTCCCATGCCTTGTCATTTCATTCTCCACACTTTTCCCATTCTTGGCCCAATCCTTTTTAGGGAAACCCTTCCATCTTGCGAAGGGTTGAGAGTTTATACAATTGCTAAAAGGCCATCATGGCCTCTGTTTCTCAGCACAAACAAAGCCTGCATGTCTTCAAAAGGGACCCCTTCCATCTTGACACTCTACATTCTAGTTCAACCTCTGCAACCTTCTGCCATGGCTCTGCCTAAACCCTAAACCTTGTCTCTCCTCCATGGGCTCATTTTCTAGTTATATTTTATATCTACCAATTTCACTAATACTTCAATTGGTATAAACTACAAAATTAATTTAAATTTTATTTTAGTACTTATTAAATAAATAAATATACGAGATATTATTAATTTTTATTTATTATTTTTATTAATGCTTATATTTTGGTTGGTATATTTTGACTTTGATTAAAGTAAAAAATTCAAAAAATCAAATATATGCATGTAGAAATTGTTTTTTGGATTAATTGTAGAGATTTTTATTTTATTCTAGAAACCACATTTTATCACACTCTAGAAAATAAAATTAATTGAATATTATAGTAGTAAATTGTTGAAAATAATTGAAAGAACAAAAATTCTAGATTTTTATTTTAGTCTACTATCAATATCTTATCATTTTTTTTAAAGCAAGAAAGCAATTTGTGAATGCTTAGGACGAGGTAGTTGAAAGAATATTGTAACATAACTAGAGCATACATTTTTATTTTGTGAATTTTATTAATATTATAAGTGAAATACCAAAGAAATCTGACAAATTCTATGAATGTGTCATCCAATTATTAGTTCCTCGAATACTTATGCATTCATGCAATTCTTTTTTGCTTTTAGTTGAACCAATCATATTACTGAATTAAAAAACCTGAATAAAATGTCTGAAGTTTACATTTATTTCTTATTTTAAATAATTATACAAATATCATTTTTTTGTATTTTTATTGGTTCATATAGCAAACAATCAGTGCAAAAATTAAATTAAATTTTCTTTATTATTAATATATTCACATCATATGTGACATGAAAATAAATATTTGATAGACAATACCTATCCTACATATTGATTATTTTTTACTTTTCGATCTAATGTATTAAAGGCAAAAAAACTTCTCATCTCCCAGAATTTACATTAAAGGCAAAAAAAATCTCATCTCCTAGAATTTACTTTGTGCTTATCTTTATGTTGTATATGGACATTATTCATCCACCTTGTGAATTATTTCAACTCAAATAATTATTTGTGAAGATTTTTATTAAATGCAGACAGTGGCTTGTAGATAATGCATTAAATGCATATTAAATGCAGAGAGAGTGTCCCTTCTATATTTACTATGCAATGAAACCAACTGGCCAAAACCAAACATGTTATTCCCCTTAATCACCATAACCATATCGGGTAACACTAACACTGCTATTACTTGAAGCATTATGAAGTGATTTCAAACAAAACCAGGGCTGAGAGTAGCAACAACCTCCATTTTCTCTATTTTCAGTTTTGTTTTATTGTGTTTTTTAGTCTTCTATTACTTTGAGAATTTGTTTCGTTCTAGTTTCTAGTACAAATATATCTTTAAAGTTTAATGTTATGTTAAAAAAATGCTTTTATGTTTGTTGTGCCCTCTTGGAATGGAAGATATGTGGGGGTAGGGATTAAAATTGACCAGCTAATGATTCTTCTTTGATTTCTTCTCACAAATTTGGAATATGCTTGAGATTAACTTCTTTTATTATTTTGTTTTCTAAATACATTGATAAAATAATTTCCATCCTATTTCGTTTGGTCTTTAGCTACAATCTTAATGCAAAGTGTTGGAAACTACAATTGAAGCAATTGTTGTATTGTCATTGATGTCAAACCTTAACTGGTAAGACTATTGCTATTTAAGAAAGTACTATATCTATTTGAGTGTTGCTAAGGGGATAGCCAAGGTTGGTAACAACAACACCTAAGGAAAGGTTGAGTTATCTTGATACTTCAATGAGTACTTGATTATGTGGCACAATGATAAGATAATGTATTGTTTATCTAAGTAAGAATGAAGACTAAACCGATAGGCTTAACTGAGCACAAGTGAAAAAATCTAGTTTAAGCTGAGTGTTGTTTGTGTCGATCGAGCTAGTGAATGTCGAGTAAAATAGTGTTGACCGAACACCAGTTAATTACCGAGGAAGATAGTGTTAGTTGAGGAAACAGTTTATGTGGTGACTGAGCTTTCCAGAGAAGACTGAGAAGTTGGACATAGTATTGACCGAGCGTCAGTATTTTGCATTTGTTGAAGAATTCAGATTTTCAGCCAACATCATTGAATTCTTGAATTATGTAAAATGTGTTGACTTTATTTATTGATTGTATGAAAGCATTTAATGCACTGTAAAACATTTTATTGTAAATCTTTAAGAGATTCAAGATATTTCTTTGTAAGATAAGCTGAAGAACATAATGTAGGATGGATTCAATGAATTTGACCTAACCCTAAGATCTATGAAGGAGATTAAGTGACAAAAGATATATTGACCTAATTGTGTGTGTGAATTTTGTACCTGATCTGTAGACACAACACTTCAGTAAAACATTAGAGGTTAGTTGAAATTGAAATCATGCAATAATTAAAAAACTAAACTAACTAGGTGATTTACTGCCTTCTAGTAGATGCGAGTATGTATTCTCAGATTAGACCGAGATTAGTGACCTTGACGACACCTAAATGAAGGATTTGAATGCAAAATCTAGATATGGAATGAATGCAATTAATCTATTTTTTTTGGATTTTAGATGCAATAAGATGAAAAATGATATGAATCTATGATAATATGAAAAACTGATATGATATGCTAATCTATGAATGATCTCACAAAGTTGTTTGATTTGCAAAAGAAGCTCCAATTCTTCAGACACCAATTCGCTAGCATAAGTTTGTACAATTATGAGATGTTGATATGAAGAGCTGAGGCCTTAATTTATAGAAATCTAGGGCTTTGGAGGTGCATGAAAAAAATCCATAAATCACTCAAATAACTCAGGTTGATTTTTGAATTATTTTTAAATAAAAGATAATTAACTCACAAAAACATGCAAAAGCAGAGTTTAACTCAAAATAGAGTTTAGATTTAATTGATAATTGATAGTTGTCTGCTTTTGTGATTGTGCATGTTTTATTTATGAATTAATTTAATAATAAAGTGATTTATTTCCAACTTAACTGATTTTGAAAAATAAAACAATTGATTTATGGGTTAATCAATTATTTAATCAAACTTTTATTCAAAAATAATATTATTAAAAATTGACAACTTGCTTTAATTAATTAAATAAGAATTTAATCAATTATTCATAGGATTTTGGATTTATTGTCAAAATTAAATAATACAATTTAGGAATAAATATAATTAACTTCAATTAAATAATTAAGTGGCAGAATTAAATCTGATTAATTAAATATTGAGAATATTCAATTAATCAAATTTTAGGATAAATAGGATTTATCACCAAATAATCATTAAATTAAAAATAATTAAGATAATTAGGAATATTACTAGGAATATTCCTCGATGCAAAATTTAAGATAATCAATTAGGATTTGATGGTGTTCAGATGTGCCTTTGGTTAGGACTTTAATGTCGATTTCATTCGATATGTTGATATATGAGGTTAATGAACCTATAGCCCATTTTTGGGGTATTACACTAATAGAGGTAGTATTAAGGAAACCTAAGCGAAAGGTTGGAAAGAGGAGAGAAAGAAGTGAATGCTGGAAGTGTTGTTATTGACTGTCTAAGCAGAAAAGGATGAAGGAGAAGTGTAGTGATCGCTTGAAGGGTTCCGAGCAGATCAGTGATGGAGATGGAAAAGGTTCACAGTCAGTAAGCCAACATATGTGTACGGAATTAGATCTGATATTTACAAAGTGAGTTGTATGTTTCTCAGATCAATATTACTGCTACTTTCTAAACATTGTAATAGTCAAAATCCTTTTAATAGAGGTTGACCTAATAGTCATAGGAATAAATCCTTTGAACAAGGTTGCATTCTAATGGAGTGTATGTAAGTCCTATAACAAGGCACACTTTTAACAGAGTGGTTGAAATCCTTTAACCGGGTCACACCTGACAGTGTGTTTGTAACCTTTTACAGGGTTAGATTTTCACCGAGCTCACTTCAGAAGAGTGAACATAATAGTAACATGTTACAAAGTGGTTTTTCCCAAATTGGGTTTCCAATATAAATCTTGGTGTTGATACTTGTGTGAATGTTTTGGTTTGAACATTTCTGTGTTTTACAAGTTAGATGCTATTGGATAAGTGGGCTGCACTGTTATATGTTTCTGTTATGCAATCAGTAATGACCGAGTAGGTGTTGGTTATTAGATCTGATTTGTTGAAGAAGTTTAAAAGTTTGTTTTATACATCTGGACCTGAGAAAAACTGATTCACCCCCCCTCTTTGTTGTTCTAAATCATATTAACACAGAGTCTCTGAGTATTTTGAAGTCATCGAGCTTCTTAGTGAGATATAATCAGTATGTGCACTTTTCTTGTAAACTTGTCATGACAATAAGCTATCTTTTTTCCTTTTTAAAAGTACTTCTAGGAAAGGTATCAAATCATTTAAAAGTTTGGTTGTTGGAATTGACCTAGAATTGGAAAATGAGAATTGGTTTCCCTTCTCAAAATTGAATTCTCAATTCCAATTCCATGCCTCAATTCTAATTCCAAGTTTTGAGGTGGAATTGCAGAATGCTCATTTTGGACCAAAATTAGAATTGGCCTATACCAATTCAACAATTCCCATTTTCTAATTCCAGGTCAATTCCAGCAACCAAACATTATGTTAATTAGTTTTGAGTTTCTTGGAACATATTTTCACATAACTATGATTCCTCAATCTCTCTTATTTTTTTCAACATAAAACCTCCTCCCTTTCTGAAACTACAATTTATCTATGTTTCTATTTTATTTTTAAATGAATATCTCGCAGTCTAGTCCCTTAGAGGGCAATAATTTGTAAATCAGGATAAAAGTAAATAATATCCAGTACACCTACAAATGTATTCATATATTTATTGGGGAAACAAAGATACATATACATGAATACTGGCCCCTGTACCAAATCCATTTCATGTACATTTTCCCTTGTTAAACTTTCTTTCTCATTAGAGGACTCTTTGATTTGATCAAAGGTGATTTGTCACTTTTCTAGAATTCTTTGGTCTTAAAGCATGTATTCGGAGCAAATGCACGCTTCTTGAGATTATGAATTGTAGCTTGTAGTACACAAGCTAAATGGGGACTCACAATAGTACACAAGCTAAATGATACTAGGGTTTTGAAATTATGTCACTTTAACATTGTATGCAAATTAGATGTCTAATAACTAGAGATGATAAATTAACTATTGAAAGCCAATAAATCAATCTAATGCAACATAATGAAGAATACAAAATAACTATAAAATGATGAAACTAAATCAATTACCTTCACCTACCATGCAGCTTGTCTCCATTGTCCTCCTAGCCTTGATTTCTTGAAGAGGTTGAGCTCTCAAATTTCAAAATGAAGCCTTCTCCCAAGATGCTACCAAAGTGTGGAGATTTTATGAAATGATTGCACAATAGCTTATGCAATCTAATGGATGGAATGCAAATGAAATGATGATAATATGGATTGATTGCTCTTAGAATGCTTGGATGCTTGGATGCTTGATTACTTGATTGCTTGAATGCCTATTACAAAAATACCTATTAGCTCACAAAGGGGAAATGAAACTTCTTTTATAGATTTTTGGAGGATCTAGGCCTAGGTGGCATAATCCTACGGTTGAGAATGAAAGGTGGAAGATCCTAGGGCTAGGATTGACTTGGTTGAAGGAGTTGAGAGAAAGGGGGATGTAGTTGGAATGTGAGAGAAAGAATAGGGATGATGTTCCTCTCACATTGACATGGAGGAGAAGAAGGTGGAAGGGAAAGATATATGTCAAGTGTCTCACAAAGACCAAAGAGAGAAAGAAGGAGAGACCTTTTCCTCATGAGGACTCTTTGCACAAGTGTCCTATGAGTCACCTTTGACCCTTAGAGGTGGCTTGAGAAGCCCCTTAGGAATAGGGAATGTCTCTTGACTTGGTTGTTGAGAGGACATGTGGTCATGAGACTAAGTCCTCTAAGGCCACATAGCCCTTAAGAATATGACATGTGTGGGTGAGGATAATTACTAATAAATAATTAATAATAATTATTTATTTTAGCCAAAGTGATGTGTTAGGTGACTAGGTAGGTGAGGTGGACTAGGGAACTTAGTCATATTTAGGTGATTGTGTATTTAATTAAATCACTTTAATAAGACTAATTAGAAGACTTAGGATAGAGGAATAGACTATACTAAATTTACTAAATAAATTGAATAATTTATTTAACAAATAGAAGAATAATTATTAATTAAATAATAAATATTTAATTAATTTATCAAGTCAATATCAATTAAATAATAAATATTTAATTAATTAATGAAGCCATTTTTAAGTGTATACATTTTGCCCCTCTTTGAAATAATGTGTGTGCCACATTGTTTCAAAGAAATTTCAAGTATTTTGCCCCTACCTCAGACAATGTCTAAAATGACCTAAGCATGCCCCCTCGAGAGATTGATTAACAAAAAAGATGATTGAAATTTTTTATTATTATTTTTTTATTATATTTTTTTTCTTGGATAATCAATCTCACGAAAGAAATAGGAGAAAAGATGGGTGAAAATGGGGTGAAATGGAATAAAAATGAGAGATAGGGTCCACACACCAAGCACATAGGGTCCACAGGCTATAAATGTGTGATCGATTTGGGAACACATGTAGTCAAAGAATGAAGTTGTAATGTGAGATCAATTTGGGATCACAAAACAACTCAGATATGAGGTCGATTCGGGATCATATCCGGAAAAACATAGATAAAAGGCCTTTGAACATGAGGTCGATTCGGGATCACATTCAAAGTAAGAGATAAGAATCTCAAATTTGAGAAAAAGCTCACAAAAGATGTCTGAATCAGAAAAATCAAGGAATCGAGGATGAGAATCCCATAAATATTGCCCCCTTGGAATCGAAATCGAAATCAAGTAGAGGAGAGAAAGCAAATCGATAAGGCTTATCAAATCATAATAAAATCATAATTGAATGTATAGGTCAATAGGGTAACCTTTAGGTGGTGAAACATGCCCCAGTGAGGAAGTAGAAGAATAGAAATAGAAGACTAGAAATAGAGTGAATGAAAGACTAGAAAATATGAGAGACATGGAAGGAAGAAATTCCACTGAAAATTGAAGAATTATGCCTCAAAAGGTCAGTCAACTGCGTAGAAGGATGAGAAAATTTGGAAACGTGACTCAGATTTCGATTTCAAGTCCGAAAATAGATAGAAAATGATGTGATATGAAAGACTTGAAATGAAAGATATGATCAAGAAGAATCAGAAAATAAGCACAGTTGACCAACTAGTCCATAGATGATAAAAAGGAAAGCTCTCTCCATATGCAAAGTGCAAAAACTAATCTAACATGAACCTAAAAATGTAAGCTACTATGAAAGTGGTTGACTTGCAAGGTCACAACACTTATAGACATCTAATTATCATCATCGAGCGTTATTGGTAGCATCGCAAGATCATACAATGCACACTAGCATAACTATGTGGAAATCCCACCTAGGCATCAAAGACATATAGGTCAAGATGACTAATGTAGTGAGATCACCTAAGTTTGATGTGGCGAGATTATGCTTGTATCAAGACACATGAAAATCAGGATAGCTAGAAGCATGCACTCGCAAAACAGTCAAGGATAATACCTTGTCAATCCATAGGGTCAAGTAAGACCAGCATAAATGCTCATGACAGTTAGGACCAACAAAATATACCCACAAGCAGATAAACAAAGAAAACATGTTGATGCAGGAGCATCCTGGGTGTAAGAGCAATCTTGCATCACCCAAAAATATTTCTATTTTTGTATTCAATAAGGGCTATTTTGTGTAGAGCTGCTATTTATGGAAAGTTACTATTTTTGGTAATTTTCGTATGTGCTCAGAATGATCTGATTTCTTTCTTGGAGGTTCATTTTGGTCATATAAGTCTGCCAGCAAAGTTTCATTGCCAGATCAAGGGTATATTGGAAGATATTGAAGATTTTTGGTATTGGCAGCAGGGTACAAAAACTTTGAACTCAGTTTTGAAGGCTTTAGAGGCCCCGGATGAGGTCAAAAATTTGGGTGACGAGTGCTTGCGCCGGTCAAGCCTATACAGCGCTTCGTGGCATTTTCGAAATGGGGTTATAATAGCCGATCGGGTCAACTGGTGATGACTTATGGTCTTCGGAAGTTGGGCCACCCGAAATGGCGGAAAATAATTTTCTTCAAAATTTCTGTTCGGGTTTCAAAGGTTATCTTGAGCTGACTATGATGTAATAAAATGTAAAATAAAATAATTCTAAGTTTGGTCGGCCTTATTGGCTAAAATTCTGGAACCTTCCAGGCGGTGGAAGACTGTATTATTGTCTTAGGCAGTTCAGAATTGTTCTGGGTAATAGTTCGAGGCTTTGTCCTACAGAATATTGTAAGAGAATGCCCATGTGGCTTTGCATATTGTAATTCTGAAAGTTTGTAATTCCACATTTGTGGAGATAATAAGAAGCCAATTTTCTGTTCTTGCATATTACTGTTGTTGTTTCTCTATTTCTGTTATGTGTTTGTGGTATTAAGGGGAGCACCCTTCATCAAGTGGTATCAGAGCAGGAGTTCTTGAGTGTGTAAACAGATCGCTGACTGTGAGGCAGTTTGCACCAGGACCGTGGCTAGGGTTTCAGCGTGCATCGTGAAAATGCCTCCACGACGAGAACGTGGCGGAAGAGTTGGTGCTGTGACACCTGAGGTTAGAGAGCTGCAGAGACAAGTGCGAGCATTGCAAGAAGAGATTCGCAGAGGAATGAATCTTAATGTCAGAGATGAAAGCGATGATGAAGCCGAAGAAGAATATCAAGCAGGAGAAGTTGAAATTGTGAACCAGGAGGAAGAAAGACTTTTTCGAGCCATTTCCAAAATTGGAAAAAGACCTAAGATTGAGGTTCCTACATTTTCTGGAAATCTTAACCCAGAGGAATTGATTGACTGGATCAATGAATGTGAGGAATATTTTGAGTACGAAGATGTTGACGATCCTGATAGAGTCAAATTTGCGAAGGCTAGACTGAAAGGTCATGCGAAGATCTGGTGGCAAGAAATTCAATTGGAGCGAAATAGAAGAGGGAAAGATAAAATCACAAGATGGGATCGGATGCTGGATAAATTGAAGTGGCAGTTCATTCCTGTTGATTATGAGCTTGATCTACTAAAGAAAATGCAAAGTTTGAAGCAAGCAGGAAGATCTGTTCAGGAGTATACAGAGGAGTTCTATCGACTTCTCATCAGAACAGGCCATGCAGAAGCGATAAGGAGAAAGTTGCCCGATACCTTAATGGGTTAAGGCCAAGCATTCAGGAGGAGTTGAATCTGGTTCGAATGAATAGTATTGAAGAGGCATACCAATTTGCCCTAAAAGTAGAGGAAAAGCTGAACAAGAAGTTCGAGAGCAGACAAAATGGAAGAGGTCGCGGTGGACGATCATATGGTGGCCGAAATGAAGATCCAAAAAAGAAGGATGAGGCCAGTAGCAGTCAGAATCATCGAGGAAATAATTCCAATCGCTTCCAGGATCAAAATAATAGAGATCAAAGAGGAAGAGGAAGAGGAAGAGGACAAGGATCTGGAAGAGGTGGCTTCCGTGGAACATGTTTTCACTGTGGAGAAGAAGGTCATAGGGCATTTGAATGTCCTCAGCGCCAAGGCAGAATAGACAGGAGAAATGAAGGCCAGGCCAGAGTTGCACATGTAGATGAAGATGCCAGATCATCAAATTCTGAAGATGCTGAAAGAGGAGAAACGTTGATTAACAGAAGAGTCCTGTTGAGTGGTGAGAATGAACCTGAGCAAAGGAGGAGCCTGTTTCGCACCAGGTGCAAGTGTGAAGGTAAATGTTGTGATGTGATTATTGATAGTGGAAGCACTGACAATTTGGTGTCAGAAGAGATGGTGACAAAGTTGAAGCTCAAGAGACAGAAACACCCACATCCATATCGGATTGCCTGGGTACAGGATGACCACAAGGTCATGGTCAATGAACAATGCCTAGTGAAGTTCAAGATCGACGAGTACCAAGATGAGATACTATGTGATATCATCTCTATGGATGCATGTCATATGTTATTGGGTAGACCGTGGCAGTTTGATAGATGTGCTGTATACGATGGTCGTGCGAATACCTATTCCCTGAAAAAGGATGGAGTGCGACATAAGCTAAAGCCATTGAAGGAGACCGAAGAAAAGGTATGTGGTAATGCAAGAATAACATTTGTTGATGGAAGGAAATTCCTAGATGGTATGAGGCATGAGCATGTATGTTTTGCTTTAATTCCAAAAGCTGGTAAAGAGGAAGTAGAAGATGTCCCTGTAGAAGTTGCAGATTTGTTGAATGAGTTTCAGAATATTGTATCCGATAACGTGCCTGATGGATTACCACCAGTCAGGAAGATCAGTCATCAGATGGACTTGATCCCAGGAGCGAGTTTGCCGAATAAGGCAGCACACAGAATGACACCTGCAGAAAGTGAGGAGTTGAACAGACAAGTACATGAACTGTTACAGAAGGGGTTGATTCGAGAGAGTCTGAGTCCCTGTGCTGTACCAGTGGTATTAGCCCCAAAGAAGAATGGAGAATGGAGGATGTGTACAGATTCTAGGGCAATAAACAAGATCACAATCAAGTACAGGTTTCCATTGCCAGGAATGGATGATATTATGGACTGTTTGAGTGGAGCTGTGTATTTTTCAAAGATAGATCTAAAAAGTGGATATCATCAGATTCAGATCAGAGAAGGAGATGAATGGAAGACTGCCTTCAAGACAAATGAAGGACTGTATGAGTGGTTAGTCATGCCTTTTGGGCTAACCAATGCACCGAGCACTTTCATGTGGCTCATGAACGAGGTTCTGAAAGAATTTCTGGGTAAGTTTGTCATTGTTTACCTAGATGATATTTTGATCTTTAGTAAGACATTGGAGGAGCATATGATGCATATTCGTATGGTATTTGAAAAGCTGAGAGAAGAGAAATTATTGATTAATTTGAAGAAGTGCAGTTTTGTGAAGAAAGAGTTAGTGTATTTGGGATTTGTAGTTTCAGCAGAAGGTCTAAAAATAGACCCAGAGAAGGTACAGGCTATCCTTGAATGGCCTACTCCAAGGAGTGCTACTGAGGTAAGATCTTTTCATGGTCTAGCTAGCTTTTACAGAAAGTTTATCAGAAATTTTAGTAGTATTTGTGGACCCTTGACTGAAATAATGAGAGGGGATAGAAAAGAGTTTAAGTGGACTAATGGGGTAGAAAAGAGTTTTCAATTATTGAAACAAAAAGTTACAGAACAACCTGTTTTAGCACTTCTAGATTTTAATAAGGTGTTTCAAGTAGATTGTGATGCTAGTGGTACTGCAATAGGAGCTGTTATGAGCCAAGAAGGTAAACCTGTTGCGTATTTCAGTGAGAAGTTAAATGATGCCAAGAGGAAGTATTCTGTTTATGATCAGGAATTTTATGCTATAGTTCAGGCATTAAAAAAGTGGAGACATTATTTGCTTCCTAAGGAGTTTGTTTTGTATACTGATCATCAAGCTTTGCAATATTTGAATAGTCAAGGAAAATTGAATCAGAGGCATTTGAAATGGGTTGAGTTTTTGCAGAGTTATACATTTGTTTTGAAACATAGGAGTGGAAAGTCTAATAGGGTTGCAAATGCTCTTAGCAGAAGGCAACTATTGCTGACAGAAATGCAGATTGAAGTGGTTGGGTTCAAGGAACTCAAGAATTTGTATCCAGAGGATCCTGATTTTGGTGAAGCTTGGAAAGCTTGTACAGAACCTGTTACTCTAGACAGGATGAAATGGTTGGATTTCATCATCCAGGATGATATGCTATTCAGAGGGAGTCAGTTGTGCATTCCACGAAGTTCTATGAGGGAGAATCTCATCAAGGAGAAGCATAGTGGAGGATTGGCTGGACATTTTGGTCGTGATAAAACCCTTGCTTTAGTTGGTGAGAATTATTATTGGCCACAATTACAGCAAGATGTGAAGAAGTTTGTACAGAGTTGTAGAGTATGTCAGATGGCGAAAGGAGTGAAGCAGAATATAGGGTTGTATCAGCCATTACCTGTACCAGAGAAGCCTTGGGAGGATATCAGCATGGACTTTGTTCTTGGTTTACCGAGGACTCAGCGGGGGCATGATTCCATTTTTGTGGTGGTTGACAGATGTACACACTAAAATATGCACTTCTATGAACCATTACATGCAAGGTTACTCAAGAGTGAGGCCTCACAAAGCGGCTCATAGCTCTCTATGCATGGAGTTGCAAGGGACTATGAGTTTTGCTCTCAGCTAGAGCTACAAGAAGGTGACCTTGCTAGTCAACCATACAATGAGAGATTCACAATGAAGACAAGGGCAACAATGCCAATATCTCCAAGAATCCAATATGAAATGCAATGCAATGCAACTAAGATGAAGATGCAAATGTGCAAGCTATGCTATGAAAATGGAAGTACAATGCAACTAATCTATGAAAGGAAATAGCAATGGATTACAAATCCTTCCTATTTAGACTATGTGAGATTGCATAAAAAGAAATCTACACTAAGAATGCCATGAATGCAACTATGAAAGCAAAACTATTATGAAATGCAACTAAGAATGTCAAGGCTTCAAAGCTTGAGTGTCTTCAAAGAGAGCTCCAAAACCTGCAGCATAACAATAGCATAAAACAAGGATATGTGCAAATGAAGGAGAGAGCTCTCCTTTTATAAGAAATGAGGAGAAATGGACCATGGAGATTAAGAGGCAAAAAGTCTTAATCAGCGGTGGAGGTTGAAAGAGGAGCAATCCATGTGCACAAGTATCCTCCAATGAGAGTGAAGTGTTAACTTTTGAGCCTCATGTGAGACAAAAAGTGCTTTTTCCCTTTTTATAAAATAGGAAGAATGTTTTATTTGTGCAACTTAGGATAAGAGGAAAGTGGGGCTTTTTATTTAATTGAAAGGGGAGGAAATATTCCTTTTAATCAAATAAAGACTTAGGATAAATGGTTAGCCCATAGGATAAAAATCCAATATATGATCGAAATTAGGATTTGATCAAGAAATTGATATTGTTGAAAATATTGATTATTGATCAAAATGATTTAGGATTGATAAATTGAATAAATGGGGCCCAAAGTCTAGGCGACCATTTTTGGGTGCATACAACAGATTTTCAAAGATGACACATTTCATTCCCTGCAAGAAGACTAATGATGCTGTTCATGTAGCAGAATTGTTTTTCAGAGAAGTAGTGAGACTTCATGGTTTGCCAAAGACCATAGTTTCAGATCGGGACACTAAGTTTGTTGGATATTTCTGGCGTACATTGTGGAAGAAGTTGAAGACAGATTTGAAGTTCAGTTCATCACATCATCCACAGACTGATGGACAGACAGAGGTGGTGAATAGAAGTTTGGGAAATTTGCTGAGATGTTTGGTTGGAGATAAACCAACAGGATGAGATTTGATTTTACCACAGGCGGAATTTGCATACAATAATTCTGTCAACAGGAGCACTGGTAAATCACCATTCTAGATTGTATATGGAAGTAGTCCAAGAAATGCATCTGAATTGAGGAAGATAGATAAAGGAGAAATAAGTAGTGTTGAAGCTGAGGATTTTACAGAACACTTGAAGAACATCCATAGGGAGGTGAGGAAGCATATTACCAAGATGAATGCACAGTATAAGGCTAAGGCAGATGAGAAAAGGAGGTATAAGGAATTTCAGGTTGGTGATGAAGTCATGGTTCATTTGCGGAAGGAGTGGTTTCCAGTTGGTACATATAACAAGCTGAAAATGAAGAAGTTTGGGCCATGTAAGATACTGAAGAAACATGATTCAGGAAATGCATATGAGGTAGAATTGCCTACTGAGCTGAATATTTCACCAGTGTTTAACATTTCAGATTTGACGGAGTATCATGAAGGAGGTGTTGAAGATGAGATCACAGCAGCATAGTGGAGTATTCCAGCAACTAGTTCAGACACTAAGGAGATTGAAGATATACTGGATAGTCGTGTTGGCAGAAGCACAAGGAATAGGACATATGAAGAATATCTGGTCAAGTGGAAAGGACGACCTGTTGAAGATTCATCATGGCTAACAAAGGAGGAGGTTAACCGTCTTGGTTTTCCTCTACACACCTGAGTCGTGACAGGGTCACTTCTCAAATTACCCCGGGTGTCTGATGTAGGAGCATCCTGGGTGTAAGAGCAATCTTGCATCACCCAAAAATATTTCTATTTTTGTATTCAATAAGGGCTATTTTGTGCAGAGCTGCTATTTATGGAAAGTTACTATTTTTGATAATTTTTGTATGTGCTCAGAATGATCTGATTTCTTTCTTGGAGGTTCATTTTGGTCATATAAGTCTGCCAGCAAAGTTTCATTGCCAGATCAAGGGTATATTGGAAGATATTGAAGATTTTCGGTATTGGCAGCAGGGTACAGAAACTTTGAACTCAATTTTGAAGGCTTTAGAGGCCCCGGATGAGGTCAAAAATTTGGGTGACGGGCGCTTGCGCGAGTCAAGCCTGTAGAGCGCTTCGTGGTGTTTCTGAAATGGGGTTATAATAGCTGATCGGGTCAACTGGTGATGACTTATGGTCTTCGAAAGTTGGGCCACCCGAAATGGCGGAAAATAATTTTCTTCAAAATTTCTGTTCGGGTTTCAAAGGTTATCTTGAGCCGACTATGATGTAATAAAATGTAAAATAAAATAATTCTAAGTTTGGTCGGCCTTATTGGCTAAAATTCTGGAACCTTCCAGGCGGTGGAAAATTGCCTATGTAAGGAAGGCTGTATTATTGTCTTAGGCAGTTCAGAATTGTTCTAGGTAATAGTTCGAGGCTTTGTCCTACAGAATATTGTAAGAGAATTCCCATGTGGCTTTGCATATTGTAATTCTGAAAGTTTGTAATTCCACATTTGTGGAGATAATAAGAAGCCAATTTTCTGTTCTTGCATATTACTGTTGTTGTTTCTCTATTTCTATTATGTGTTTGTGGTATTAAGGGGAGCACCCTTCATCGCATGTTCTCATACCCTCAATCTTCTAGCTATGCATCATTGAAAACTTCTCAGGGAGAGACCACTCATCAAAGAAATCCTCATAGACAGCACACAAAGAAAAATAAAGTCAACATATCTCAACAAGTGATTGTTTAAGTGCGTGTGTGTTGGTCATAGAGTCAGACTCTGAGTATCACATTTGCAAATGAGCAACGTCGCATCATACTAGACTGTTGGTTAAGACATCTGATAAGTGTTAAGAAACACTCAACGCAAGGGTAGTGTTGAAAAACACTATTTGGGGTGGTGTTGAAAAACACCTGTTGTGAAATGCCCCAAGAGACAAACACACCTAAAGGACCTATGCTAACAGTTATGCCCCCTAGACAAAAATAAAGACCAATTTCAGACCAAGCCAAATAAGGTCAAGGTATGATGGGAAGTGGCTAAGTGTCAAGGACGCATGCTAACAAATAGGAGTGCAAAGGCCTCAAGTAGCGCCTGTTTCCAGGTTTTCACCACTTGGATTCTTTTTTTCATTTTTTCATTTTTTTGAATTTTTAAATTTTTTGATTTTTTTTTTGTATTTTTTAGGACTTTTTATGCTTTTTAGGATTTTTTCAGCATTATATAAAATTTTTTTTTTGGTATTTTTTCAGGATCATAAAATATGTACAAAGAATGCCCCTAGACAGAATGGGCCTCAAAACTCCCAAGCAAGATCACATCATGTATTCCCAATGTCTAGGAAGGTGAGGGACAAGATGGATAAGCAAGCTAGTGAATGAGATGGAAGACATGAGAATGAAGGAGAGTGAAGGGAAGAAATCCTCAAGGTCAAACTCCTCAAGAGTACCCAAGCTAGGGAAAAATTGTTGTCATGTAAAGCACATTTGGACAAGCAAGAAAAGCCAGCATAGGATAAGCCTCAAAAGCGTAATGCAAAAGAAGGAAAGGATGCAGTCCAAAGGAGTAGACATGTCAAGAGGCTTCATAACATCGCATTTTACTTTTTTCCATTTTTTTATTTTTTTTAGATCAAGACCAAAGGGAAAAAGGACAGCGAAAGGCTAGAATGAATGAAGGAAAATAAATATGAAGGCTAAACATGAATGGAATGAAAGCAAGATCATTGTAAGATAGCTCACAAGATAGCCAAATATTCAATTATAGGTCAACATTGTCAAGATCAAAGAGAGAAGATGGAATGGATGAAATATGTAGAAGAACTACGCATGATGCCTGATTGTCAGGTTTTCATCACGGTACTTATCCAAGGTGCCATAAGAGAGTGGTTTTCACCATAGGATGAATTTATTTCTCTTTACTTTTGCTACCAAGGTGCCTGTTTCCAAGTTTTCACCATGGTATATTTTCAATTTTTTTTCAATTTTTTTGCTATTTTTTGAATTTTTCTATTTTTTAAATTTTTTTGGAAGAAGGCAAGCTTTTTAGCTAATGCTCCTTGAAAGGATAAACCATGATATGCCAAGGATTTGAAATGATATGCTCAAAGATGCTGAAGGGGAAAAGAAGACGCAGAAGGAATAGGCAAATGAAGAAAAATGATAGAAGGTAGAAGGATAATGAATGGAAGGAATGTGAAAAGGTAGATGGAAAGAAAGTTAAGATCAACATCAATACACACCTTGAAGGGTGGCGAGAGGATGGAGGAAACATGAACCATATTCTAGTCCAAGTGCGAACCATATTCTGGTTCATTATTGCTATCTGACTCTTTGAAAAGAGGATTGGTGTGCTTTTTATAATTCTCAAATGTGAATGGAGGAATACGAGAAGGAATATGGAAAATGTTTAGCAGAGGTTGTGGTTCAGGCACATGGAATGGAAGAATGTTTTTGGAAAAAGATGAAGTGGAAGCCTTTGGAAGCTTGAATGTCAATTTCACTTTTTGCTCAACATAAGACTCTTTCAAGAGAGACTTTGGAATCCATATAGCTTTAAGCTTTTTATTTTCTTTTGATGTGTTAGAGAGAATATCTTGAATGATGGATTTTGGAACCCATACTTGTCTTGTAGTTTTCTTCTTAGATATCTCTTTTGACTTTATATATCCATGTCGATTAGAGGGGACATGGTGATCTTCTTTTTTTGATGGATTCTTGTATTGCTTCTTTTTCTTGTATCGAACATTCAAGTTACTTCCAAAAGACTTGGAACTTGTGGAAGAAGAAGGAGGATATGACCGATTTAGATGGGTGGGTGGATGAAAGGGATTCAAGGGTATGCATCTATGTTGATCTTGAGGAAAGATAGGAGATGGAGGGATGTAAGGACCCAAAATGGATGACGAATTAGGATAATTAGGAGGGGAAAGTGAAGGGACATAAGGACCCAAGATGGAAGGAAGACATGAAGCCCTTAGTATTGGTGGAGGAGGTCCAAAGATAGATGTGGAAGATGCAAAAGGATAATCAATAAGTTCATCAACATCTATATCACAACCAAGGATATCAACATCTTTAGAGTGAGCATTAGCATTTGCAATAGGATCATGAACATCTTGAACAGGAGCAACTTTTTTGATAGAATTGTTCAAAGCTTGCAAAGACTTAGGAAGAGTAGAAAGCGGAAGTGAACATGGAGTGGTAGAACAAGAAGATGAAAGACTTTGATCTTGACAAGTTGCTTTGGATAGCATAAGCGCATCATTTTTTTCTTGATTTTCAATAGGCTTAACATCAGAAGTAACAACACCATTTTTAATAACCTTAATGGAAACATCATCTTTGGAAAGCGCAAGTGTGGTAAGGTTATTTTGATTATCAATAAGCTCAATAGTGTAAGTAGTAGCTTGATCTTGCTTAGGATATGGTGGAATGAATGCGGAAGAGCGTAGAGGATCAAAAGAACCATGCAATGGAGAAGATACATCATGAAGAGAATTGGATGATATGGAGGGTCCTTGATCTTGATCTTTCTTTATGTTCTTTTCTTTATCATTTTTAGAGTCCTCTTGACATGGAGCCACTTCTAAGGACAAGGAAGCATGTTGGGATTGTATGGAAGACTTTGGAAGAGGTGGCGAAGGACTAGCTGAAATTGGCATTATAGTGAATGAAGGCTTAGGCTCTTTAGGTTTGACATTATTGAAAGTATTTGCAGCCAAGTGAAGGTTATCTTGAGTATCTTTAAGAGGTGGCCCTTGAGGATAACTATAGGGAACCGCATGGAAAGTCTTAGGATCTTTGTTGGATGAAGGATTTGTGAAAGATTTGGCTGACTCAGAAGCTTTAGGAAGTGTGTGGGTATTGGAGGAAGTGGCGGATGGAAGGGGACCATCACAAGACAAAGGTTCAGCATTAACATGATCTTGTTGGAGAGTGTAATCTTTATTTTCAGCATGAGAGTTTTTAGACAAGACATGCTCATAGTATCTTCGTTTATAATCAGCACGGAAAGCTTTCTCTTCCTCAATAGAAGTAGATGTATCATATTGTTCACAAAAAATATCATAATTTATCTCAAAATTAGAATCATATGGATCACCATCACAATCTATCCAATAGGATGACCCTTTAGTAAGCCTAAGCACATGACGAGGAGGACTCTTAGGAATAGAGTTGCCATAAGTATTGCTACATTGTCCATCATCATAGTCATCATAGTCATCAAAGGTAGGTGTGTCACTCTTTGTGAAAGAGACATCACAAGGACTATCACATTGCTCTTTATGGTATGTCTTCTGAAGAGAAGTAAGACTCTTGGGAGAAGTAGAAGAAGAACGAGATCTTGAGGAAGAAGAAAATGAAGACCTAGTGGAAGAAGAATACTTGGATAATGAGGAATTCGAATGATGTTTAGAAGAGTCATGATAAGATTTGGAAGATGAAGAATGTGAATAGTGTTTAGAAGAATCATGATAAGACTTAGAAGATGAAGAATGAGAATGATGTCTGGAAGAGTCATGATAAGACTTGGAAGGTGAAGAAGAATGAGAAGATTTAGATGATGAAGAATGTTTGGAAGAAGAAGATCGTGATATGATCATGTTTATGATTCTAGCAAAGGCATCTGATTTAATCATCTTTTCTTTTATTTTTGCTATAAATTCATGACTCATGAGAATTTTGGAGGAACAACACTTTTCGAATATGTCAATGAGCTCAAGATCATCTAATCTTAATAAAGGTTCCAAAGCTAGATAGTCAAGATTTCGAGCCCCACGGTGGGCGCCAGAAATGTACACACTAAAAATGGTGCACTTCTATGAACCATTACATGCAAGGTTGCTCAAGAATGAGGCCTCACAAAGTGGCTCATAGCTCTCTATGCATGGAGTTGCAAGGGACTATGGTGTATTTGCTCTCAGCTAGAGCTACAAGCTTGTGGCCTTACTAGTCAACCACACAATGAGAGATTAAAGTGAAGACAAGGGCAACAATGCCAATATCTCCAAGAATCCAAACATGCAATGCAATGCAAATCTAAATGAGAATGCAATCTAAGCTATGGAAATGAAAGTACAATGCAACTAATCTATGAAAGGAAATAGCAATGGATTACAATGCCTCCTATTTAGACTATGTGAGCTTATTCTATTGCATAAAAGGAAATCTATACTAAGAATGCCATTATCATGCAACTAAGAAAGCAAATATGCAACTAAATGATGAAATGAGGCAAGTCTTCAATGTCTTCAAAAGCTCCAAATGCACCTAAAACCTGCAGCATAACATTAGCATAAAACCATGGTATGTAAATGAAGGAGAGAGCTCTCCTTTTATAAGAAATGAGGTAAAATGGACCATGGAGATTAAGAGGCAAAAAGTCTTAATCAGTGGTGGAGCTTGAAAGAGGAGCAATCCATGTGCACAAGTATCCTCCAATAGGAAAATAAGAGTTGACTTTATGTCCATATGAGACAAAAAGTGCTTTTTCCCTTTTTATAAAATATGAATAATGCTTTATTTGTGCAACTTAGGATAAGAGGAAAAGTGGGGGCTTTTTATTTATTAAAAGGGGAGGAAATATTCCTTTTAAATAAATAAAGACTTAGGATAAATGGTTAGCCCATAGGATAAAAATCCAATATATGATCAAAATTAAGACTTGATCAAGAGATTGATATTGTTGAAAATATTGATTATTGATAAAATTGATTCAGGATTGATAAATCAAATAAATGGGGCCCAAAGTCTAGGCGACCATTTTAGGGTGCATACAATAAATAGGGCTAAGGGGTCCATAAGAAGCTCATTGTGCACACTTGTCATTTGGAGATCAGAGCATGAGAGAGAGAAGAGTAGAGCTGCCAAGATGCCATTTCCACTATCAGATCACCGCTTCGAGAGGGTCAAACGCTTCCAGTGACCACTTGTTCAGGTGAGCCGGTATGTGACTCGATCCTGCTTTGTCAGTTGATGATTTGATGCATGTTAGAATAGAATTTTAGCATGTTTAGGGTAGATTGAATGATAGAAATAGATTAGAATTTTTTTTGTTGAGTCAGAAAATGAATATGCCATTGCGGCGCATGAATGCGCAACAAATAACAATGTTTGTGTAGAAACTCTAAAGTTCTGCGCATTTGTATAGGGAAATGGCACATACATGTTAGGTTCACTATTTTGTGTTGCAAATGTTTTGTAAAAGTGCACATTGGTTCTTTTGGCACATTGGTGATGATTTGTTGCGCAAATGTTCAGTAAAATTGCGCATACATAATTTTCAGCGCAAATGTGAAAAGTTATGGCACATGCACTTTTATGTGTTGTGCATTGGTTTGATGGATAGAATTTGGTCAAATTAGAAAGTCAAATAGGTCAAAATAGATGTCGATAAGCTAATTTGATCCATCGGTGGTTAAATTTGATCGAGTAGGTCAAGATAGGCAACATTGTAGCTTGGTTGCTAGTTAACTAGTCTTGATACTAGATGATTGATAAAATCATCTATTAAAACATGTGATAGAACATGTTTGTAGTTGATATAATAGGATAGATAGATGTTGTAGATTAGTTTATAGAAATCTGATAGTTTGATTTTATTTGATTTGTATAGGAGGACATTATTGATATTCTGATGTCACGACAGAGATATCCTGTCACACAGAATTTGAGACCGGCACTATCAGAGACTGACAGACTATTGATTGGTGTGTCTGGCCTTTATCATGTTATTTACACACCTGAGATTAGGGTGACCCAGAGTATGATGACAACATTAGCAGAGAGATGACACTTGGAGACCAGTACCTTCCATCTTCTGACGGGGGAGATGACAGTTACACTAGAGGATGTATATCGCATCCTCTGACTTCCTATCACAGGAGAGTTAGTACACTATGATCGACATGGCGAAGTGACAAAGTGTAGAGCCATCTTTGGAGATGATGACATTGAGGAGGGAGAAATTAGATGGGATGATATGGTGGATTTGTATGAGCCTTTACCAGTGGTACTAGTTGGAGCGATTGGGGGTTTCATTTGCCCTGATCATAGATCACATGGTTTTTCAATTAGATGGGGCCACACATTACAATGGATGATGGATGAGACTTGATTTTCTTGGGGTGTGTGTTTATTAGCACATCAGTATCATGATTTGCATCAGGTGGTGTACCATAGGGGTGCATCATTATCAGTAGGGGTTACATTGCTCCATGTGTGGGCATGGGAGCATATTGTAGTGACCAGACTAGTAGTGATCAGATTTTTGGGTGTGGGACAACCCTACATACATTTATACTCCTCAGTTTTGTCTTAGGCAAAACTAGGACATTTAGAGTTCTGGTGCTATACTTTTGATACTTTGGATACAGTGACATGGAGACCCTACCTAGGTTGTGAGCCATGGGATGATGAGAGATAGCTGGGATTTTGTTTTGAGTTGTGATGGCTTTTAGGGTGGATGCCCTTTGTTTTGGAGAGATAGTTGGTCAGCTGGTTTTGCACCAGTTTGGCAGGATCCAGGGCATGCCCTAGGGTGTGACAAAGTTCACGAGGACTCATCAGGAGAGATGGGATTGGGGACCTATGATGTCCTTTGATATTGCCTGATAAGAGTTTTTGGACATGCCATTTTAGGCATGGACCATGAGGTAGACAGTTGTAGACCTTGGGATGACAATGGATCTAGAGCAGTTCTTGAGAGATTTTCCTGTACCATGATTGACTGATTCGATAGCTAGGCCACCAGAGAGAGATCCAATAGATAGATGCTATGGGAGACACTGAGGGAGAGATAGATGAGGATGAGGGAGAGGTGATGGAGATGATGGTGGAGGAGGTGATGGAGGAGATGGGGGGAGAGGTGATAGGGTTGGTCCTTAGATGAGAGGAGGCAGTGTTAGATAGAGGGGAGGGATGCCACCCCCATCTAGACATGGATAGAGATAGCCTCTGGCACAACCATCATAGCTAGCTATAGGAGCTCCACTACAAGTTCCAATAGTGTAGGCATAGATACCAGCTGCCCTAGTATAGGGACTAGCTGTACCAGTACAAGATGATGCAGATGTGTTATTAGCTCAGGGTGGTGTGGTACAAGGTGGACAGATCCTTGATGATGTATAGGATGAGCAAGATGCTGAGATGCCAAATGTGGGGGCACTAGATGAGCAGGCTGAGATGGACATCAGGGGACATGATCCCTATCTACAGAGAGATGGTGCTGAGGAGGAGCTGGATATTAATTCACTGCTAGTCTGACTAGTAGTTATTCAAGTACAGGCAGACCGGGTTCCTAGTCTTGAGAGATGGATAGAGAGGATGGATAGGTAGATGGGAGTGCTGAGACATTAGTGAGATGTAGTGATTGAGAGACTCAGCGAGTCAGAGATGTTACTGGATGAGCTACAGTGCATAGAGGATTTGGGTCCTCATGGAGATAGCATTAGAGCCATGATACATGCCAGGAAGGAGATATCCTATTGGTGAGAGACTTATAGATAGGAGGTCCCGAGGGATCAGTGGATTGGGAGTTATAGGGAGAGCTCAGTGGCTATCAGGATGGTAGTTCATGACAAAGGGGCACTAGTTGGTGGAGGGGGTGTATCATCATGCCCTCCTAGAGCACCGACAGGTTTGGGAGAGTAGGGTGGATCCTTAGCATCAGGTGGTTCAGTAGCATAGGGCCACATTGCATCCCATAGATAGCGACAGACAGAGTCTGGAGGTAGTGGTTCATAGTTTTGAGAGATCATTGTATACACTGTTGTACCAGTATGTTTCATTATATCATTATATTTTTGACTTGATGGACACAAACATTGGACACATTGTTATTGATTTATATCATTGGACATTTGGATAGTTTTGTTGTTTTATGGACTTTATATGATGGATGCTATATGATTGACTCTATATATACAGTGATGTAGTTCTATCATGATTTTCTTTGATGATTTATATACATGTGCATACTGACATATGCAGGATGTGATGATTTAATTTAATATGCATAGAATGTATGTCTTAGAATGCAAAATGATTCATTTTCTATGTAATGCATAATGGTTAATAATCTAATAGATGGTGATATAAATGCATGTCCTTAATGATGAGTTAGACTATACAAATGCTTATGTAATGACGTAATGAAATGATGTAATGAACAATGTGGATAATGGATAATAAATAAGTGATATAAATGAATGAGATAAATGATGATTGGAAACACATGTAATGGATAATAAATAAATGATGTAAAATACATATAATGAATAAGAAATGAATGATATAATAGACAATAAATGCATAATGATATAATATGTGTAATGGATAATAAATGACAGTGTAATGCAAATGATATCTAATGTAATAAATGATAATGTACCTAATATGATTGAATATAATAACTGATAACATGATAAAAGAAAATGAGATGAAATGATAGCTATAATAAATGATCAAATTATATACAAATGAACACTCCTAATGAAGATAACACATGTCTCTAAATGATTAAGTGCAAAATGTTAAATGCAAAAAGTATTAATATTTTTAGTTGTCCAAATGTCCTCAACTTAAATAACAATGTATCTGACACAAGAAGAATTGACTAAGAGAACAGATAACCTAATAAGAAAGGTAACCTATAAATCTCTATAAAAGGAGCACTGATATGTAAGTCATGAACTGTTTAAATGAAATGCAATATGAAATGAATGCATCTCCACAACTTTAGGTAACATCTTAGAAATTCATAATACCTAGAACTTGATTTTCATCATTAAGCTCGTTATGTTGCAAGAAAATGCAAGCATCATGGTATAATTAAACCAGGATGACCTGAGCACTTCTTGCATGGAGTTTAATATTGCAAACTTGACAAGCATCTAGGTATAATTGAACTGAGATGACCTGAGTTTCATTTGCATAATAGATAAGGAATATTCCCCCCCCTCCATCGGGGAACAAATATTTGGAGTCAAGGTATGTGCTAGCGTATCACCATAAATAGCATATGTAGAGCAACATGATTTGGATGTTGTCAATACTATTAAATGGATGAAGGCACTTATGCACAAACACCCCAATTATTTGTTCCATCGATTTCATGGAAAAATATCCCATAAATAGCAACCGAAGAAAATACCATGCCCCATCATGGCTATCCTAATCAATGACATTGTAGAGTTTCAAACTCATGTCAAAGATATCATGGAATAGCATAGGAAACATGATAACAATGAAATCTAGATATGAACGCATAATTTACAACAAATCATTCTAACATGCCTATCATGAATATACATTTATTTTGCCAAAAAGATAGTGTAAGATATAGTGATTAGTTCAAGTGATGATGTATAGTCAAGATTTGATAGATAAACAATCATGTTTCGAAGGATAGATCATAGATTCTGATTCATCATAAAGATATCATTGTGAAAGAACATTTGATTGTGTTTTCTTTGTCTGGTGAAAATACTCCATTGTGTCCTCTAAGAGTCATGACTATCATAGATCCACTTCCTGAACTAGGTCGAGGACATGCCCCTAGCTAGGTGATGGACTGACTTATTATGGATGAAGAAAGATGCAACAAGACTAGGATGAAGACCATGATAAATGATCAAGCTATGATGGGGTTTTATTATGGGTAGATACAATGGATGGTGTATGAACTCGTCATTTTATTATGATATGTACATGGCGGGTATTGGGACTGACTAGCTATTTTATTGTGGATATATACAATGAACAGACAAACTAGAAGAATCCTAATAGATAAAGGAGCTAATTGGATACACATGGTGCCTGTTTCCAAGTTTTCACCACATGCTTTTATTGCAGTTTTCTTTTGATTTCTTGGATTTTTACAAAATATATACATAGCCCTTGCATTGGGATTTCAAGGATAGAACTTCTTGAGATGGATATTGTTAAGAGGTTCATCCAAAGGATCTCCCTTAGGTGTGGACAATTGATAAGCCCTAGAACCATAAACTACTGTAACTACAAAAGGACCTAACCAATTGGGTTTGAACTTGCCCTTCTTTTCACGATGCAATTGATTCTTTGGATTTTTGCGAAGGACTAAGTCACCCAGCTGAAAGTCTCTGATCTTTACCTTGCTATTATACTAATGAGACATACACTACTGATAGAATTTCAAATGATCATAAGCTCTCTAACGGTGTTCATCCAGCAGTTCTAGTTCAGTCAATCATGCAACTCTATAGTCTTCATCAGGAATCAAATCTTTGAGAGTGACACGAAGTGAAGGCAACTCGACCTCGAGGGGCAGGACTGCTTTAGATCCATAGACAAGGGAGTATGGGGTGGCTCCAGTAGGAGTAAAGATGGAGGTATGGTAAGCCCACAAGGCTAGATTTAGTTGGATATGCCAGTCATGACTAGCGTCATTGACAATCTTTTGTAGGATTTTAACAATAGTTTTATTTGACGCCTCAGCTTGGCCGTTTCCTTGGGGATAGTATATGGTAGAATAGTTATGGGTAATATGGAATTTTGCACATAGTTCATCCATGTCCTAATTTTGAAACTATTTCCCATGATTAGTAATGAGATACATAGGTATACCATATCTAAAAATGATATAATTTAAGATAAACATGGATATTTGTTTCCCTATGGTGGTTATCAATGGAACGACCTCAATCCATTTAGTAAAGTATTCTATTGCAGTGAGAATCCATTTGTGACCGTTGGAAGATGGAGGGTTGATAGCACCCATGAGGTCAAGCCCCCACCAACTAAATGGAAAGGTAGTTGTAAAAGGATGTAACTCTTACGCTAGAGCATGAATAAGGTTTCCATGTATCTGACATTTCTTGCATGCCCTAGCAAAATGAAAGGAATCTGTTTCCATGGTAGGCCAATAATAACCCATACACATGAGTTTCTTAGCCAAAGAGAGACCACTAGAATGTGTCCCACAAATACCCTCATGTACGTCTTACAAGGCAATTTGAGCTTCATCATGCTCGAGACATCGTAGGAGAGTACCGTCAAGACCTCGCTGATAAAGGGTATCATATATTAGGACATAGCGGGAGGCTTGGTAGAGAAAAGTTCATTTTTGATTGCGGGATAGGTCAGGAGGTAGGATGTCATTTTTCAGATAAGAATAGATATTTCCATAGATTGGGGAGTCATGTCCAATTAGATGACATATAATACTCATATCAGGATCATCATATGCAGGACAAGTCAGGGATTCCACCAAGAACTCAAAATGGACCTTGGTATCTTCTGTATCAAATAAAGAAACAATCATTGCCATTGCATCGACAACCTTGTTATCATGCCAAGGAATCTGCTCAAAAGTGATGACTGAGAAATATTGTTTGAAGTCATCAACCATACATTTATATGGTAATAACTTATCATCTTTAGTCTGATAATCATCATTAACCTGGTTTATAATCAACTGAGAATCCCCATAGACATTTATTTTAGTTACTTTCCATTGTAAAGCCATCTTTAACCCAACCAGCAAGGCTTCATATTCTGCTACATTGTTGGTGCAAGGAAAGAGCAGTTTGTAAGATTTTGGAATTGTGTACCCTTGTGGTGTAACAAAAAGAATTCCAGCTCCTAAACCTTGTTGAGTATACGATCCATCAAAATATAGTTGCGAGGTTTGTGTAGATAGAACCAAGATGTGTGCATCAGGAAACTCTATGTGTATAGGTTGATCATCCATTAATGGAGCATTTGCTAGCTGATCTACTATCACTTGACCTTTGATAGCTTTCCTGTCTACATATTCAATATCAAATTCACTAAGTAGCATGACCCACTTAGCCAATCTGCCTATTAGTGCTATTTTGCTTAATAGATACTTTAAAGGATCAATCTTTGTGATGAGCTAGATTGAGTGTGACATCATGTAATGTCACCACTTTTGTGATGCAAAAACAATAGCCAGACATGCTTGTTCTATAGGAGAATAGTTTAGCTCATAGCCCACTAGGGTGTGACTGATATAATAGATAGCTTTTTCTTTTCCTTCATGATCTTGCTGAGCCAGTAGAGCACCTAGAGAAACTACCATAGCTAAAATGTAGAGCAAGAGTGGCTTGCCTAGAATTGGTGACATCAGAGTTGGCCAGATATTGCTTGATTTTATTGAAAGCTGCTTCACACTGATCATCCAATTGGAATAAGATATTTTTATGCAACAAATGTTGAAAGGGATGACTTTGATCTGCTAGTTGAGAAAGAAATCTTCGGATGGATTGGAGATGTCCTTGTAAGGATCTTAACTGATTGATGTTATTGGGGGAAGCCATCTCCAATATTGCTTTAACTTTTTCTAGATCTACTTCGATTCCTTTGGTTGAGACAATGTACCCTAACAGTTTACCAGATGTAACTTTGAATGCACATTTCTTCGGATTGAGGTGAATCTGATACTTTTCCATTCGGGTGAATATGTGATCCAACACTCTCAAATGACCAGCTCTGTCTTTGGATTTTGCTAAAATATTGTCAACATAATCTTCCATAATGGTGTGCATCATATCATAAAAAATTGTAGTCATTGCTCTTCGGTAAGTTGCTCCAGCATTTTTGAGGCCAAAAGGCATCACATTCCAATAGTATGTACCCCATGGACAAGTAAAAGTAGTCTTTTCTTGGTCTTCTGGTGCAATCTTGATTTGGTTATAGCCAGAAAATCCATCCATTAATGATAACATCTCATGCCTAGCTATCAAGTCAACAATAATGTCAATATTTGGCAAAGGAAAGTCATCTTTCAGACAAGCTTTATTAAGATCTCGAAAATCAATACAAATCTTGATAGACTTGTCAGGTTTTGAGATGGGGACAATATTTGAAATCCACTCAGCATAATCAATAGCTTGAATGAATCCAACATCTAGGAGCTTCTTCAATTTTTCTTTAACCATTAGTGCAATGTGGGGGTGCATCTTGCGGAGTTTCTGCTTAACTAGTTTACACCTAGTCTGATAGACAAATGATGCATAATGAGATTTGGATCTAGGATAGGCATATCAACATAGGACTAGGAAAAGTTGATTTGTCTTTCTTTGAAATTTTTTGCAAAAGCTTCTTTCTCTGATTTTGTTAAGGATGCTGCTACTTTGAGGATGCACAGAGACTCCTCTATTCCAATATTAAGTGGTACTATTGGTTCTATAAGAATAGCAGATTGCTCTCGATATAGATAGTTGGGAAGAGTGTCAATCCTTCCATCATTAGACACCTTAGAGAGGTTTTCACCCTCAGATGCATAATTTCTTTTTACTATTTTTGGATCTAATACTGCCACTGAGTGGTTTTCACCATTAGATCTGTTGATTATTTTTATATTTTTATGACTGAAAGGATTGGTACTCTCACCAAAGTAGGCCATGTCATTGAGTTCTATCGAAAATCCTGACTTGTGATCTCCTGGTGGTAAATGATCTCTGATTCCAAGATAGTCAATGATTGCATCATCATTATGGAATACATCAAGTTTTGGATGATCAGGAGAATCCCAATCGATAAGTTCAGGATGTACAAGGGGCATTGGATCATTCGGGTCAGTTTCAAAGGTAGAGATGGTATTGATGGAAAAGTTGTCAAGGTTTATGATAGTATTAGTGAGGTCTATTTCCATACTCTCATCTGATTCGTCTATCGCAAGATAACGCTCACTTCCCTCATGATCGACAAGAGTAGTATTACGTGGGACCAATCCTAGTGAGTCACTCCTTGAACTCTCTCCATCATGGTAATCATTACTATATTGATGGAAAACATCAATTCCTATCTCTTCAGTACAATCAGATAATGAATCCCATTCATAATCATTTGAGTTAGAATCATCATTATCCCCAAGTCTATCAATGATTCCCTGTGCTATCCTTTGTTTCTCTGGATCCACATACATACCATTCTTTCTGAATTGCAAAGCAGGAGCTTTAGATATCTCATGAAAAGGTGTGATCTTTGCTTTTCCTTTTGGTTCTTTTGGTCCTTCTCCTTTGTATCCTAATCCTATAGTGTCTCTTTGATAGTTTGGATTTTGCAAGATCGATTTGATAACACCTTCTCTTTGTAACCCTATAGGTCCAGCACCTTGGTATCCCATCTTTTGTAGCAAAGTATACCCTTTACCATAGACATTAGTGTAATACCCCAAAAATGGGCTATAAGTTCATTAAGCTCCTACATCGACAAATCAAACAAAATCGACATCGAAGTCCTAACCTAAGGCACATCTAAACATCATCGACTCATAATTGATTATCTTAAATTCTGCATCGAAGAATATTCCTAGTAATATTCCTAATTATCATAATTATCTTTAATTTTATAATTATTTGGCAATAAATCACATTTATCCTAAGTTTGATTAATTGAATATTTTCATATTTAATTAATTAAATTTAATATTTGCCACTTAATTATTTAATTAAATTTAATTCTATCTATTATTAATTGTATTATTTAATTTTGACAATAAATCTAATATCATATGAATAATTGATTAAATTTTTATTTAATTAATTAAAGCAAGTTGTCATTATTTAATAATATAGTTTTTAATAAAAAATTGATTAAATAATTGATTAACCCATAAATCAATTGTTTTATTCTTAAATGCAGTTAAGTTGGAAATAAATCACTTTATTATTAAATTAATTCATAAATAAAATATGCACAATCATAAAAGCAGACAACTATCAATTATCAATTAAAGCTAAACTCTATTTTGAGTTAAAGCTTAGCTTTTGCATGTTTTTGTGAGTTAATTATCCTTTATTTAAAAATAACTCAAAAATCAACCTGAGTTATTTGAGTGATTTATGGCTTTTTTTCATGCACCTCCAAAGCCTTGGATTTCTATAAAAACAAGGCTCATCTCTTCATAATTCATCTCTCAAATCATCTCTCAATCATCTCTCAAATTTGCATCTACATTCATCTCATATTTTGCACAATCACGCTGGAGAATTGGAGGCTGAGGAATCAACTTGCGAATTCAAAGCTTTGTGAGATCAATTTCAATTGCATATTTTTCATATCATAGCATAGAATTTCATAGCTTTGCATATCATTGTTAGATAGATCAATTCATAGCATATCAATTTCATCTAGCATAGATTTCATATCAGATTAATCATTCATATTGCATAGAAAATATCAAAAATATAGATTAATTGCATTCAATTTCATATCCATCTTTTGCATTCAAATCTTTCATTTAGGTGTCGTCTAGTTCACTGATCTCGATTACAATCTGAGAACATCAATCTCGCACCTATTAGAAGACAGTAAATCGCTTGGTTAGATTAGATTTTAATTTTGCATGATTTGATTATAGCTAACCTCTAATATTTTACTAAGTGTTGTGTCTACAGATCAGGTACAATTTTCACACACACATTTCTGGTGCCCACCGTGGGGCAACCCACCTTTGCATGCTGATTTTGGTTCTTGGAGCTAAAACCCTAAAGTTTCAAAGATTTAATTTTATCTCCCAAAAACCTTAGAGTTTTGGTCTGAAATGTTTTTTTCAAGTTGGTGACATATCAGGGAAGCTTCGAAAAAAAATTCAGAATTTTCTGAATTATTTTGAATTTTTAATAATTTTTTTTTAATTTTTCATAAAAAATTAATATCTGACGTAAATCAGCATATTTTTCTGAAACTTTTACATTTTCGGAAAGCTCTTCAAATTCTATAGGGGATCTATTATTTGTGTTTTAAATTTGGATGCAATTTAATAGCTCAAATAGTCAATTTTCAAAAACTAGTCTATTTTGATAAAATAGGTCTCTAGGGCACAAATGAAGAGATTTTTCTAAAATTTTTACATTTTTGGAAAGCTCTCTATTTTTTAGTAGGGGTCTCTATTCTGAATTTCTATTTTTGTGGCCAAAATCATATCAAAAAAATTAGATCTTGTTGACTAGGTCAAATGTAGTGCAAAAAAATTAAAATTTTATGATGGGTATGCACTTATTTTTCATATGATTCAATGCATAATATGAGTTGTCATTTGGATTAATTTATGGTTATTATTGCTCCTAAAAATTTATTTTTAGAGCTAACCCTATGGTTTTTATAAGTTGAATATATTTTGCATATCTTGTTTGTTTGTTTGCTTGTTGGAGAGTTCGTCACTTGCTTGCATGGAAAAGCTCAACAAAAATTGCTAAAAATCAGGTAGAATATACTAAGTGCATTGCAAGGATCGCAAGGTATTCTCCTTGTTCTGAAAATATTTTGATTTGGGACTTAAAATAAATCTCTTATGTGTCAAGCTTGTGTGCATCTTTTCATGCTTTTGATCTATTTCTACACACTTGCATAATTTGATACTAGGTTGTGATCCCTTAAGGATTCATTAAGTAGTCTTAGAATATGTGTGATTGATCTTGATTGCTATCTTGGGTTATTGGACTCGCTAATCTGCTAGCCCCTCATTTCTACCCCGTGATTGCAATCTCAGTGCCATAAAAGGGAGGGGTCAACAGGACAGAAGCGTTAAGTGTTCCACTTGGCAACCCTTTTGTGCTTTTAGGAACTCACTTGTTTTCTAAGTTGTGGACTCATTTTCAGCTTGTGTGAGGTGTTAAGTGTTCCACCTTGTGGACTCATCTCATATTTGCTTTAAGCGTTAAGTGTTCCTTTTTCTACTTTTTGGATGCTTTTGGTAGATTTGCTTTCGGGAATATATTTGTGCTCACATAGTAATTAGGCCCTATGAACACTATTCATGATTCTTGAGAGATTGGATTCCTAGAGAAATCTTTCTTGATGATAGAATCCTTGTAAGTAGGGAGGATACTTAGTGTGTTTCACATTCAACTTGGTTAGTGCATCTTCTCTTATTGATCGACACATTCTCTCTCCGGAGAGGTTGATAGATCATGTAGGGTTGATATCACGAGCTTTGGTGAATCAAAATTGGTTAGTGCATCTTCTCTTATTGATTGATACATTCTCTCCCTGAAGAGGTTGATAGATCATGTGGAGTTGATATCACAGACCTTGGTGGAACAAAACTTTGTCTTAGCGTGTCGGATTAATCTGCTTGCTTTGTTTGGGTTAAAAGTGAAGAGGTGTCAAAACCTTGAATCTAGAGCCAAGTCCCCTTGTGGTATAAATCTGAGTCACCTTTAGAGAGGGTTAACCGTAGCGGACAATCCCTTCACAGGGAAAACTGCCTTGACGGAACCTCAAGTGGTAATAGCCATTTTCGCCATGGTAGTGACAACCGCTATATAAATGTCCTTGTGGAAGAAATCTCCACCGGTATGGTTCATTGTTGGGTTGTCAGATCTCCCTAGCAGCTCTTGAAGATTAAGTTCTCAGACTATGTCAAAACCCTGGTGCACCGAGATTGGAGTTCACCCCTTTGAATCATAAAAGTTGCAGAGTCAAACCATTACTAAAAACCCTAGAGAGGCCAATTTTTCACTTTCAGGTATATGTGTGTTATTGCAAAACTTTTCAGAACATACACAATTAGTACTCTCAGGGATTAGCACAATTTGGTCACTTGATTGTTCATGCACAAGGTTGCTTTTGCCCTTGTTCATTATTTTCAGACGTGCTTGGAATCACTTGCTTGCTGTTCTGCGTGCTTGTTTATCTACTTGGCTATTAAAAATGATCAAATCTGGTATAACCTTCAAAATCTGGACAGTACAATTTGCAAACAATCCAAAACTGAAAACCTTAAATTTTGCAAAATCTTAAGTCAAATTCCTTTTCGGAGTCAAAAGTCATCTCAGGAGGTCAGAAAGTCGTACGAGTTTTATCAAGTGTCATTTTAGTATTGCCCATCTGTCGTACGATTGAGAACCCAATGTCGTATGAGTTTTCAAACTAGCAAATTCAAGAAGTCAAAACCTTGTTAGCAACTATCGTATGAGTTTTGTCAACTGTCATTTCATTTCTACCCAACTGTCATACGAGTTTAGCAATTGTCGTTTCATAGACTACCCAGTGTCGTACGAGTCTGCAGAGTGTCATTTGGAAAAATTTGAGAGAGTTGTCAGAAATTGTCAAATTGCAAGATATCCAATGTTTCCAGCCTATTTCCAGAATCTGTCAAAAATATCATTGTGTCAAGAACAAATCAGTAGCTATTGAAAATCAGTACACATGTCTCAAAGAATAAGTACACATGAGGAAGAAATTCTGATCGCCACTATGATGAAGCAGCTGCAAGCTATGCAAGTCCAGCTTGACAAACTTGAGAAAGAAAAGGAACCTCTATACTCTTTTCCATTTGATAAAGACTTGTACATGTCACCATGCCCCCGGAAAAAATTTGAGCAATATGATACCTCTTCCACGGAGAGTGACACATCTAGCTTTGGAGACTATGATGACTATGATGATAAACAATGTAATGATACCTATGACACCTCTGTTCCTAAGAGTCCTCCTCATCGTTCATTCCTGCTTATTACAAATGGGCCGTCACATTGGATAGATCATGATGGTGATCCATATGATTCTAATTTTGAAAGAGACTTTGATGGCTTTTGTGGACAATACCTTGATGATGATCCATCTACTACTGCTGAGGACTATAAAATACATCGTGCTAGCTTGAAATGTCAATACTATAAGGATCTCTCCTCTAAGAACTCTCCAGTTGAAAATAAAGATTACACTCTCAAGAAAGATCATGTTAATGCTAAACCTTTGTCTAGTGATGGTTCCCTTCCATCCCCTACTTCCTCTAATACCCATACATTTCCTAAAGCTTTCGAGTCTTTCAAATCTTTCACAGAACCTTCATCTGACACAAGCCCTGATACTTTTCATGTGGTTCCCTATAGTTATCCCCCAGGGCTACCTCTTAAAGATACTCAAGCTAACCTTCACTTGGCTACAAATACTTTCAATAATGATAAACCTAAAGAGCCTAAGCCTTCATATGCTATAATCCCTACTTCAGCTAGTCCTCCACCATCTCTTCCAAAGTCATCCATACAATCCCAACATGCTTCCTTGTCCTTAGAAGTGGCTCCATGTCAAGAGGACTCTAAAAATGATGAAGAAAAGAACATAAAAAAAGATCAAGATCAAGAACCCTCCATGTCATCCACTCCTTTTCATGATGTCTCTTATCCACCTCAGGGTTCTTTTGATCCTGTACCCCCTTTTTCATGCATTCCACCATGTCTTAAGTCTTCATCTAAGCAAGATCAAGCTACTACTTACACTGTTGAGCTTATTGACAATCAAAATAACCTTACTACACTTGCGCTTTCCAAAGATGATACTTCCATTAAGGTTGGTAAAAATGGTGTTCCTTCCAATGTTAAGCCTATTGAAAAACAAGAGAAAAATTATATGCTTATGCTATCCGAAGATCCTTGTCAAGATCAAAGTCTTTCATCTTCTTGTTCTACCACTCCATGTTCACTTCCACTTTCTACTCTTCCTAAGTCTTTGCAAGCTTTGAACAATCCTATCAAAGAAGGTGCTCATATTCAAGATGTCCATGATTCTATTGAAAATTCTAATGCTCACTCTAAAGATGTTGATATCCTTGGTTGTCATATAGATGTTGATGAACTTATTGATTATCCTTTTGCATCTTCCACTTCCATCCTTGGACCTCTTCCACCACTACAAAGAGCTTCATGCCTTCATTCCATCTTGGGTCCTTATGTCCCTTCACTTTCCCATCCTAACTCCCATAATTCACCATCCATCTTGGGTCCTTACATACCTCCATCTCCTATCTTTCCTCAAGATCAACATAGATGCATTCCCTTGAATCTTTTTTATCCACCCACCCATCTAAACCAGTCATATCCTCCTTCTTCCACAAGTCCCAAGTCTTTTGGAAGTAACTTGAATGTTCAATACAAGAAAAATAAGAAATACAAAAATCCATCAAAAAAGGATCACCATGTCTCCTCTAATAGACATGGAAACATAAAGTCAAAAGAGATATCTAAGAAAAAAACTACAAGACAAGTATGGGTTCCAAAATCCATCATTGAAGATATTCTCTCCAAATTACCAAAAAGAAATGAAAAGCCTATCGCTATATGGATTCCAAAGTCTCTCTTGAAAGAGTCTGGTGTTGAGCAAAAAGTTAAGTTGACATTCAAGCTTCCAAAGGCTTCCACTTCATCTCCTTCCAAAAATATTCTTTCATTCCATGCGCCTAAACCTCAACCTCTGCTATCCATTCGCCATATTCCTTCACATATTCCTTCATTCACATTTCCTCCACCCTCTCGCCACCCTTCAAGGTATGTGTTGATGTTGAACTTGCCTTCCTTTCCATCTACCCTTTCACAATCCTTCCATTCATTATCCTTCTACCTTCTATCATTTTTCCTCATTTGCTTATTCTTCCTATCTTCCAACCTCACTCGCTTTACATAAAACCTTATCCTCCATTTTTCTTTTCCATCTCCCTTTCCCTATCAGCATCTTTGAGCATATCATTTTGAATCCTTAGCATATCATGGTTTATCCTTTGAAGGAGCATTATCTAAAAAGCTTGCCTTCTTCCAAAAAAGAAATGAAAAATAAAATAAATTGAAAATGTGCCTTGGTGAAAACTTAGAAATAGGCACCTTGGTAGCAAAAGTAAAGAGAAATAAATTCATCTTATGGTGAAAACCACTTCCTTGTGGCACCTTGGATAAGTACCATGATGAAAACCTGGCAATCAGGCATCATGCGTAGTTCTTCTACATATTTCATCCATTCCATCTTCTCTCTTTGATCTTGACAATGTTGATCTATACACGAATATTTGACTATTTTGTGAGCTATCTTACAGTGATCTTGCTTTCATTCCTTTCATGTTTAGCCTTCATATCCATCTTCCTCCATTCATTTTTGCCTATCGCTATCCTTTTCCCCTTTGGTCTTGATCTAATAGAAAAAAAAGTAAAACACAATGCTATGAAGCCTCTTGACATGTCTACTCCTTTGGATTGCATCCTATCCTGCTCTGGCATTACACTTTTGTGACTTATCCTATGCTGGCCTTTCATTGCTTGTCCAAATGCACTTTACATAAATTTTTTTTCCTAGCTTGGGTATTCTTGAGGAGTTTTCCCTTGAGGATTTCTTCCCTTCATTCTCCTTCATTCTCTTGTCTTCCATCTCTTCCACCAGCCTGCCAATCCCTCTTGTTGTCCACCTTGCTAGACATTGGGACTGCACGATATAATCTTGCTTGGGAGTTTGCAATGGAAAAAGATGCTATCAAGTATACCAAGTATTAGAACTAGTATCAGAACAATTATCAGAATCAATATAAGAATCAGTATCAGAACAATTATCATAATCAGTATCAGAATCAGTATCAGAACCAGTATCAGAACAATTATCAGAATTAGTATCAGAATTAGTATTAGAACCAGTATCAGAATGAGTATCTAAACAAGTATCAGAACACCTACTGGGGCTACACCTTTCACTTTAGTTTATGGGTCTGAAGCGGTACTACCTATTGAGGTTGAAATCCCATCACTCAGAATCAGAATGCATGGACTTGTCACTGATGAAGACTACAGAGTGTCTAGGTTACAAGAACTTGAATTACTAGATGAGTGCAGACAAGTAGCATATGATCATCTCAGAGTGTATCAGAAAAGAATGTCTAGAGGCTACAACAAGAAAGTCAGACACATAGAATTTCAGGTTGGTGATCTAGTGTTGAGAGAAAATCCTAAAAATCAATCACATCGAGAACGCAAGGGGAAGTTCGAACCCAATTGGCTGGGTCCTTTTGTTATCACAGCTAATTTTGGCTCTGGTGCCTATCAACTCTCAATGACTGAAGGAGAGTAGCTCTGAGAACCAATCAACGTTCTCCATCTGAAGAAATTCTATGCCTAAGGCATTCATTGCTTGGTAAATGTCCTGAAAAAATCCTAAAAATTAGAAAAAGTCCTGAAAAAATGAACATCTTGGTGAAAACCTAGCAATAGGCGCCTTGATGATTCACAAAAAAAATCAAAAAATATCAAAAATTCAAAAAAATTAAAAAAATGAAAAAAAAAAAAAAATGAGAATAAAAAAAGTGCCTTGGTGAAAACCTGGAAATAGGCGCCTTGGTAGCAAAAATAGAATCTCTACCAAGATGGTGAAAACCTGGCAAATGGGTGCCACTTGTTCCAAAATGCTCCATCTATCAGCACAATCTTGGTCTTTCCCATCTTTCAGTCTTGCTTTAGTTTGTACATATCTCCTGATTTGTTTCTGCATATCTTGGTTTCAATAAGTCGGTCTGTACACCAATCAGCTCAAGCGTTTGTATCCTATCAATGTTCAAATTTGGGGGCAATCAATGTCATATCCTATGGTCTCCCATATATCTTAGACATTTCCTATCTAGTTAGAGTCCTTTGAAGCTTCCAGTTGAGTCAGTCAGTCAGTCTCGTCTCCAGAAAGGATTTTGCATCTACAAAAATCAAACATCAAAACTCAACTGAAAACAATTTGTGCTTTTCATGCTTTTATCTCCTTGTATGCCTACTGATTTGCATTGAGATTTTTGCATATTGTGTCCCTTCGAGCTCTTTGATGATGTCCTTTATAGGATTTAGAGAGTGATGACTGGGGGCATAATCTTTTCTTTGTCTTCTGCTTGTATGTGAAAATCTAACAACTTTGGAAATTTTGGATTGAAATGGTGTCCGACTATAAGAGCCTTTATCTTGAATTGGATGGCCATGCGTACCTCAACCATTGATACCCAAACAATTCAAGGAAGTTTGATCTAACTATTGTCTTTTTGAGTAAGTTCTTTCTCCTATTGTGGAACGCGATCTTGCCTAAGGATGTGAACGATAAAGGGTCACTACGGGTAATTCACATTGGATTTAGAATGATCTCTTGACTGTTTGATGTGTTTGCAATGCAAGGCGTATTCAGGTCATCATGACATTCATGTTTTGATGCTTGTACAAATTGCTATATCAAAATGGACATGATATTTAGGTTATCCTGGCGTTTGTGCCTTGGTGCTTATATCTAATCCAACATTCCGAATATAAATCAATATTCATATGTCCATGGTTGTATAACAAGTGGGTGTTGTATTGATTCTTGCGCATACAAATCGATATTCATATGTCTATGGTTTCATAGCTAGTGGGCATTGTATTGATTTATTCGGTTACCTAAAAGTTCAATGATGATAACAAATCGACATATGATCAGTGACTAGGTCCTAGGTCTTAGGTTGCATTTCATATTGCATGCTTCTTTGCATTTTTCATCTTTGCATGATCTCACAATGACTAAACTAACTTCAATGCTTAAACAATTCTCCACTTGTCTCTTCAAATCTAACAAGAGCTGAATCCCACACGAAGGTTCCTCCAACAAAACAGCAAGTAGAATCCTTTTTTGGGATCAAAATTGAAATCTATGATCATTCATATTATTAACTACTTGCATAATCAACCTTCAATCATCACAAAAATCTAGTATTCAACTTAACTGATTAGCTTTCATCAAACTATCAAAATTTCAACTTGGTCAACCATGGTCAACTCATGGTCAAACCTAGTCAAACTCAATCTTTTGGACCTCCAAACGATGCCAAATGTGTTCCCGGATGTGTTTCACCACACTTCTCAAATCAATTAGCATGCTTCTGAACTATCAACGCTGACTTTTTCTTGTCAGATTTCAATTTTAATCCCGAAGGGGGCATGGTATTGCACATCATTCAAAGTCTGTCAATCAAATCTATCAATATCTTTCATCAGTAATCAAGACAAACAATCACGTCTAGTTACTAATTCATAAAAAAAAAAAGACCTCATCGCTCGGGGCAAATATATCATCACTTGGGGCATATCAGATTCATCGATCCATATCAATCTGGTATTCTCTTAATCTTGTAATCCGTATCAATTTTTGCAACCATCGGATCATAGTGTTCTTTCCTTGGTTCTTCGGCAACTAAAGGGTTCAGATGTGATACTTGCTAGTTCTGCTAAGACAATCGAGTCTAGAACGGGTCACTCACTTCTTATCAATCCCAAGGTTCAGAATCAGGTATTTTGACACTTTTTCACAATCATCAGTTCATTGCTGCTATAGTAAACATTATCTCTGGTCATTCAGGACCTCCTATCTCAATATCTTTCAATCGGTTTCTATCTTTCAATCGGTTTATCAATTTCAAATCAGTTTCATATCTTTATCAAACATAGACTGTCTTTGAACCACTACGCTTCGCACAGTAATTCAAAGAGGGGCAAAATGTAATACCCCAAAAATGGGCTATAAGTTCATTATTAAGCTCCTACATCGACAAATCGAACAAAATTGACATTGAAGTCCTAACCTAAGGCACATCTAAACATCATCGAATCATAATTGATTATCTTAAATTCTGCATCGGAGAATATTCCTAGTAATATTCCTAATTATCATAATTATCTTTAATTTTATAATTATTTGGCAATAAATCACATTTATCCTAAGTTTGATTAATTGAATATTTTCATATTTAATTAATTAAATTTAATATTTGCCACTTAATTATTTAATTAAATTTAATTCTATCTATTATTAATTGTATTATTTAATTTTGACAATAAATCTAATATCATATGAATAATTGATTAAATTTTTATTTAATTAATTAAAGCAAGTTGTCATTATTTAATAATATAGTTTTTAATAAAAATTTGATTAAATAATTGATTAACCCATAAATCAATTGTTTTATTCTTAAATGCAGTTAAGTTGGAAATAAATCACTTTATTATTAAATTAATTCATAAATAAAACATGCACAATCATAAAAGTAGACAACTATCAATTATCAATTAAAGCTAAACTCTATTTTGAGTTAAAGCTTAGCTTTTGCATGTTTTTGTGAGTTAATTATCCTTTATTTAAAAATAACTCAAAAATCAACCTGAGTTATTTGAGTGATTTATGGCTTTTTTTCATGCACCTCCAAAGCCTTGGATTTCTATAAAAACAAGGCTCATCTCTTCATAATTCATCTCTCAATCATCTCTCAATCATCTCTCAAATTTGCATCTACATTCATCTCATATTTTGCACAATCACGCTGGAGAATTGGAGGCTGAGGAATCAACTTGTGAATTCAAAGCTTTGTGAGATCAATTTCAATTGCATATTTTTCATATCATAGCATAGAATTTCATAGCTTTGCATATCATTGTTAGATAGATCAATTCATAGCATATCAATTTCATCTAGCATAGATTTCATATCAGATTAATCATTCATATTGCATAGAAAATATCAAAAATATAGATTAATTGCATTCAATTTCATATCCATCTTTTGCATTCAAATCCTTCATTTAGGTGTCATCTAGGTCACTGATCTTGATTACAATCTGAGAACATCAATCTCGCACCTATTGGAAGGCAGTAAATTGCTTGGTTAGATTAGATTTTAATTTTGCATGATTTGATTATAGCTAACCTCTAATATTTTACTAAGTGTTGTGTCTACAGATCAGGTACAATTTTCACACACACAATTAGGTGATATATATTCATGTTTGATATCCTCTTCATTCTTCTATGACTTAAGCAAATGAGTAGTATTACACTCAACTGCTTCTTTGGATATTGTGCCCCCACTTATAAATGTGTCATAAACAAGTGTTGAAGGGGGTTCTGATTATTGTTTAGTGATCAAAGATCTACCATATGATCTAGGAGATAAAGGTAACTCAGTGATATAAAGAGCGTGACCTAAAGTGTATTCTCCCATACTTCTTTCTTTTATATCTATCTTGATCCCATTTGATTTTGAAGTTGATGCTATATTACTAGGATCACTGGGTGTAGTTGTAGAAGATCCACTACGGTTATAAGGTATCAAAGAGTTAGATGTCTTCATAGAACTACAATACTGGAATGGATTAGTGTCTCCTTTGATAGTGACTTCCTGACCATTATGAGGGAATTTCAAACATTGACGATAGGTTGATGGTATAGCTTGCATGGAATGAATCCATGGTCTTCCCAAGAGAATGTTATAAGAAAGATCCATGTCTAGAACTTGGCAAGGTACATCTTTGATTATAGGACCTACTCTGATTGGTAAAACAATAGACCCTTTGGATGACTGCTCTTCCTCATCATAAGCTTTTATCATGATTTTCTTCTTGGGATCAACAATATTTTCAAAGAATCCCAATGCAAGGACTAGTTTCAATGTACAAATATTTAAGCCAGCTCCTCCATCTATTAGTACTCATTTGATTTTATGATTCTAGACAAGGACTTCAATATGTAGGGGAGCATTATGAGGTTGGGTAATAGCTAAGTCATGATTCTCAGTGAAGGATAGGTAATGTGGAGTTGTTAAATGGCCCACCATAGCTTGAAATTGATCATGATCTAGATTTGTGGGGACTTGGGTTTCTAAGAGAACTTTTTCAAGGATATCTTTATGAGATGGGGATATACACAAATGCTCTAAGATGGATATCTAGGCAAGTGTTTTCTTGATTTGTTCCAAAAGGTTGTATTGGTTGGAAATATTCGTTGTAGAATTTGGGACATAAATAGACTTGTTGTGAGGTGCATTTGGTTTAGATTGGACTCCTTGGAGAGTAACTTTGGATTGAGAATGAGTAGTAACATGGACTGGTTGACTCTTTGATTTTCCTTTGATGGTAATGACATTGGCATAATACTTAGAAGGATGACATTTAGAAATGTTACCAACATATCGATAGGGAGTGGAATTATAATTGGCTTGATTGTCACTCTTAGTACTGGAAGACCCTCCTTTTTCATGCTCAGGAAGTGGATCTTTGAAAGTTGTATGTGATTCATTGGAGGTATGTCCATCGACACTAATTTCACTACTTTCAATTAAGTCTTGAATTACATTTTTGAGCCTTTTGCAATCATTGGTTTTATGTCCTTTGCCTCTGTGAAATTCACAATAATCATGCTCATCCCACCAAGAAGGCTTCACTATAGGTTTGAAATCTTTTGTGTCAGGAAGCGTAATGAGTTTCTTTGTGATTAACTTTCATAATGCTGATTCGAGAGATTCCCCTAAAGGAGTGAAGTTTCTTCGAGGTGACATGAAAGGCAATCGTGGTTTAGATGAATCTTTGTTGGTGTTTTGATTTGCAGATTGATTGATGTAAGTACCTTGAGTAGCATTGGCTTGACTTGTGAGATTGAGAAGGGGTTGTGTTGGTTTGACAATATGATTATCAACAATCCCATCATTGACAATGTTTTTGTTTTTATTCCAAAATTTTGATTTGTCATTGTTATAGTTGTTGGGTTTGGAATTTGAGGACCCAACATTGTCCTTGGAATAAAGTTTTATCTCACCTTTTTTGACCATGGCTTCCTCAATTTTGATACCATTTTCTATGAGCTTATTGAAGTTTGGTGGACATTGAAATTGTAACCTATAACTCATTTATGGTGTAAGGTTATGCACAAAAATATCCATCTTTTCTTGTTTAGGAATCATTCGTGGATATTTGGCAAACAATTGATGCCATCTTTGCAAAAAAGTAAGGAAGGGTTCTCCATTCTTTTGATGTGCATTGCAAAGATCAAGCATAGTGACTTCATGTTTGATGTTATATGAATAATGAGTCACAAATTTGTTAAGAAGCTCATTGAAAGATTTGATGCCTGGGGGTAATTGGGAGAACCATTCCATGGCTTTTCCTCCTAAACTTTGTGGAAATAGTTGCATAAGATAAGTGTCATTGTGAGCGACTTCAATACAAGTAGTGCAAAACTCACGAATGTGGTCTTGTGGATCCGAATTCCCTTTGTATTTGTCAAATTTTGGTACCTCAAAATGAGGAGGGAATGGAATCATTGCTAAGTTCTTATCAAAAGGATAAGGACATATCATCCAAGGAATACATCTTTGTTGATGATCCAGTTTGGATGTCATGGATTTGTTGTTGAAGCATCTGGATTTGTTGTAAAATGGGATCCAAAGATAACATGTTTCCTTGAGATTTTTGTGAAACATTGTTGTGGGAAGCATTGTTTTGTGAAGCATGATTTTGGGAAGCATGGTTTTGCTGATCATTTTTAGAAGCAGTGTGTTGTTCATGACTATGAGAAGCATTGGATTGCTGATTGTTTTCCGTTGCTCCATGAGTATCTTGAGAACCCTTAGAGATTTCTTGATTGTTTGCATGAACTGGTTCTCTAAGATGGGCAACATCAAAATCACTTGGTAACTTAGCTCCTTGTTGAGCAGGCATGAGGAAATACATCTCTTTATCCAAGCCTAAGAGTCATTCCATGACTTGGAAAAATTTAGGATCTTGTGTAGCATCTCTAAGTTCTTCATCGGTAGGTTCATCATCTGATGTGAAAAGTGAAGTTTTCTTAGGAGGCTCTTTAGACCAAGGGTTCTCCTCATTGCTAGTATTTCCTTCCATATTGCCTAGGATTTTGGATTAAGAGGTTGTTTGAGTTTTTGAGATCAAGTTTGAACCATAAAATAGAGAAGATTGATTATGGGATGTAAGATTTTTTATGAGAAGATATGGAAAGTGATTGATAGAAAAGATACTGAAACATGTTGAAAAGTGATAAGACAACTTGATAAACTCCAAGTCAATAGGAGGTATAGATCTCACTATGATATGACAAAGGGAAATCAAGAGATAATAACCTAAGTAAGTTTGGTGGTTAGGGATGATATATCCTGATATGGTAAACTCACAAAGATCAAAATCTGATAGATAAGGTAATGTGTCAACACTAAATTGAGAATCTCAAAGATTGGAAGAAAATGATTTGATGATTTTTTGATAAAGGAATGATGAAAAGTGATGAAAATGGTCAAACTAAAGATCAAAGGTCTATGTAACTCGACTGTTTTTCCGAAATCTTACTAAGGATGAAAATGTGTATCTGAAAAAGTGATTCTAAAAATTACAAAGTTTGTGGAAATGCTCACTGTTGTAAATGCGTAGCAACAAATGCACAGGATAGATTGATCAATGCACAATAAAATGAGATAGATGCGCAGCAAATTGTGACCGATGCACGGAAAAATTATCACATGCGCAGAATATTTTTATGTATGCACAATAAATTGGAATGAATGTGTAGGTTTTTTTTGTTTCTGATTGATTTGAACTGCAAGATTTGGAAATTTGTGTTTGATTTTCTAATGTTTTCTGGTTTTTGGAAAATGCAAAATGCATAAACACATGCACGCAAGATAGAAAATGATTTTAATCTAACTATGCTATTATGAATGCACAAACACGCTTACAATCCTATGGTTGGCAATGACAATATTTGCTGAATCCCCACTAGGATAATAAAATCCAGCCGTGCAAATCCACAGCGGACAGCCTAGGAACTTGGAAGCATGGGCTCCTCCTTACAATGCACTCACTTCTCAGGCACACCAAGTTCTGAATTCAATGGGTCATTACTTCCCAAAGAACTGCTATCTCTATTATGAACCGTGAGTAATGTGGGGTGTCTTCACGGGCTTGGGTGACCCCTTGAGCCAGCAAATAGAAGATTTTTGGCCACTAAACAAAATATTTTAGTAAGGACATCTGTTCAGGTGGTTGTGATCAAGTCATTTTCCCAATTAAGGGGGCTCTCCCAATCCTTTCAAAGCAAGGCTTTCACCTCTACTAAGTAGGACTTTAACGCACCACTAGGGTACTGGAGGAGATTTTGGTTGCCATAACAAATTCATACCTATCTAATGTGAGACTAATCACACTAGCATTTTTTATATACCAGTTTGGAAGGGCTTGGTTTTAGCCTGTTACCAGTTGGGTCATTCCTTGGGGTGAGTACCTCTTTTCCCACCAAAGACCGCCCTCTAAAAATTATAACAGTTTCTCTTACACCCAAAGTCCACGAATGGCGAGGGGAGAGGATACTTTGTTATAATTTTGGGATTACAAATAGCTTAAAAAGCAAAACACGATAGACACTTGATTTTATTCTAAAGAAGACACACAAAGCAAAAACATGTCTTATTTTAAGCCCAAATGAGATTATTGTTTATTTTGCAAACCCCTTGGTAATCTGCAATCAAACCATTAGAAAAATTGTTTTTAGCAATGGGGTCTTCAAGATTACATCTTGCAAAATAGCCTAAATACTACTAGAATGAACAAACACTTGTTAAAATGTTAGCTAAAAATCTAAACAACTGTAAAACTGAAATCTACCACAACAAATGACAAATGTGCAGAATAGTGAACTAAATGCGCATAAATTTTTGATAAATGCACAGAAAATATGGATGTGTAGCATAGAGATACTAATGTGCAACTATTACAGATGCGCAACAGAAAAATACGTATGTGCAAAATAGTTTAACGAATGTGCAGAAATATAACAAGAAGTGAAAATGTAGAAAAAAAATAGTGATTGTGGTGTCAGAAAATGAATGCGCAATAGAAATGAATGGATGCACCGGAATCATGGATGAATGCGCTGAAATATCCTATAGAAAAAATTTGCACATGGAAAACTAAAAATTGAAAGTGAAAAATCTAGTTGGGCCCTCCTTCTAGCGCCAAAAATGTATGCAAATTAGATGTCTAATAACTAGAGATGATAAATTAACTATTGAAAGCCAATAAATCAATCTAATGCAACACAATGAAGAATACAAAGTAACTATAAAAAGCTGAAACTAAGTCAATTACCTTCACCTACCATGCAGCTTGTCTCCATTGTCCTCCTAGCCTTGATTTCTTGAAGAGGTTGAGCTCTCAGATTTCCAAATGAAGCCTTCTCCCAAGATGCTACCAAAGTGTGGAGATTTTATGAAAGGAGTGCACAATAGCTTATGCAATCTAATGGATGGAATGCAAATGAAATGATGATAATATAGATTGATTGCTCTTAGAATGCTTGGATGCTTGGATGCTTGATTACTTGATTGCTTGAATGCCTATTACAAAAATACCTATTAGCTCACAAAGGGAAAATGAAGCTCCTTTTATAGATTTTTGGAGGATCTAGGCCTAGGTGGCATAATCCTATGGTTGAGAATGAAAGGTGGAAGATCCTAGGGCTAGGATTGACTTGGTTGAAGGAGTTGAGAGAAAGGGGGATGTAGTTGGAATGTGAGAGAAAGAATAGGGATGATGTTCCTCTCACATTGACATGGAGGAGAAGAAGGTGGAAGGGAAAGATACATGTCAAGTGTCTCACAAAGACCAAAGAGAGAAAGAAGGAGAGACCTTTTCCTCATGAGGACTCTTTGCACAAGTGTCCTATGAGTCACTTTTGACCCTTAGAGGTGGCTTGAGAAGCCCCTTAGGAATAGGGAATGTCTCTTGACTTGGTTGTTGAGAGGACATGTGGTCATGAGACTAAGTCCTATGAGGCCACATAGCCTTTAAGAATAGGACATGTGTGGGTGAGGATAATTACTAATAAATAATTAATAATAATTATTTATTTTAGCCAAAGTGATGTGTCAGGTGACTAGGTAGGTGAGGTGGACTAGGGAACTTAGTCATATTTAGGTGATTGTGTATTTAATTAAATCACTTTAATAAGACTAATTAGAAGACTTAGGATAGAGGAATAGACTATACTGAATTTACTAAATAAATTGAATAATTCATTTAACAAATAGAGGAATAATTATTAATTAAATAATAAATATTTAATTAATTTATCAAGTCAATATCAATTAAATAATAAATATTTAATTAATTAATGAAGCCATTTTTAAGTGTATACAAACATATTAGGGTTTTGAAACTCTGTCACTTTATTGATTAGCATATTCACTCATTACCAATTGCGGTGAAAAGCTCTGCCTAGAAAAATAATAGATAAGTAGATATTTGTTAAGGCGCTATTTAAAGTTATGTACTGTCTTTTATCCCAATACACCTAGATTAAATTTCCCCCCACGTCATATATAAAGAGATTATTTTATTTTTGTTTTCACTTTTTATCAATTCACCTAGTGATAATTAAGATGAAAGAAAACTTATTTAATTTTAAACTTATATTATTCTTGAAATAAGTTTAACATACATGTTATTCAAGTGAATGTCCTTAAGGTTATTTTGTATTGCTCAATTCATTTTTCTAAGTCACATAAATATTGTGAAATATTTTGAATTTGAAACTATCTTAGAGTTACATATAATTTCCCCTTCAATCTTTGTATTTTGAAAAATTAAAGTTGTAATTGACTACTACTAATACAAGTATTTTGTTGTTGAATAATTTATTGCAATAGGTGTGAGGAATTAGTCCATGAAAAATCAAGGTTTATCTCCACCCTTCATGATTTCTCCATCAAAGGAAGATTCATTTTCAACCACAACAATGCTAATCACACACAATAATGACATCACACAAGCCACCAAAATTAAAGATTGAAAAATAGCTCCTACCAAAAGGTAAACATAAAATTTTAAAAATTCTTTTTTCATTCATAAATTATCATTCAATACCTTCTCCAACACATTTCTTGTTCACTCACAACATCCATGATACGACATTTGCTGGTATCAAACAACACTAAAAACATAATTCATGGCTATCTATCATTCAAAAAGATATTACTTACTACATCAAGTTACAAGTTATGTTCGTTGTAAGAGAAATAAGTGTCATTCAAACAAAAAATGACCATTCATATTTCATATCCATTATATCAAGTCCAAAGTGGCTCGCTTTGTCAATAACACTATATACTACATGCTAGTCTATATTATTTTTCTCCTGCTACAGTTCACCTTCAAGTGAATATTATGATTGTACATGTTATATATTGTTGCACATGCTTCATTCACATATACTCTTATTAAAATACTATAGTTTATTAATGTCTATAGTTTCCTACTAATTAGCTATAGTTTCCTACTAATTAGCTTTCAAAAAATTACATTTAACTTCTGTAGGAACTTTGATGCTTTGAGTCCTTGTTACACTAGTGGATGTAAATGACCTACAAGGTGCAAATATCTTTTAGCTCAATATCATTATTACCTAACAAAAGTTTTTATAACATAAAGAAAATAGCAATATAAAAAAAATTAATAAATAAAAAAGGTTTGGTGAAAAGATGTTTAAAAGTATGTTGAAAATATTTATATGCATAAATTATCTAATAAAAATTCTCTTAGTTTTAATAATAATTACATTCATACTTCACAATTATGGATGTAAGTATGCATAATCAAAAACTAAGTCAATTATACTAAGTTATCTCACTTGTACATAAAATAGTATAAACACAAAATTAGTTAATAATTAGTAATTTAATGGCTCAATAACTATCAATGATTCAATCCCATTTTTATTATATTATCTATAATTAGGCAATTGAGCCAACTTTTTTATACATAATATGTATCTCAAAAGTACAATATGTAAATGATGTCTCTATCTTCTCTATATGAGTTGTTCCCTCCATACTAATTGAACTTACACACTAAAATAATCTTTTTTTATCTCCAAACACCAATCTAACATTAGATACTTAACAAACTATCTAAATTTGTAAGTACAATAAAAAGTATTGATTATCCATAATAGTGTTGATCATGACCCTCCATTGGAATGTCATCAAAACCTTTAAATTACATAATTTAATTATAAAATCAATTGAAAATATAAAATTTCAAAATTGTTAAAAATATTTTCATAACTTTTTTACCATCTCTAGTTTGCATTGCATCCATTATTGTTGGTCTCTAGTTAAGATCAATACAAAATGGTAACCTATGTTGTTGAGTGTTTTGTTCATCATGTAAAGTTGCAATGACATATTTAGTTGAGAAATCATCACAAATAAAGAGTTAAGTATAAGAGTAAAATACGCAGTCAATCTAAATATCATTAGCATTCTTAATTGTCCTAGAATGATTTGTTTAGATGTTTGACTGAGGATAACACCGAGCATTGATGGTTGAGCTTCACAAATTACACCTAATATTTATTTGATTACATATAAAAGTGGTTAGAAGTAGAAACTAATAGAAATTCCATTAAAATCAAGAACACCCATAATAATTAAATAATTACCATCTATAATTTATGCATTGATAATCTATTGTTGTTTGATTTAGATCAATAGAGAATGGCAATTGATGTCCTCGAGCGTTATGTTCTTCATTGAAAGTTTTAATGACATATTATTAATATGTGAAATAAAAGAAAGAATTATTGCTATGTAAAAGTACTAAAATAATTTTCAAAACATGTACTCACAATATTGTTGCCTGATATTAATACTTTCCTTAACTATTGCTAGGCCAAAATGATTGATAACCTTTTTCTTCTTCTACTTTCTACCACATTTACAAGGAAAATGGAAATTTTTATGCTTCTCAACTCTTTCATGTAAGTCTTTATGAATGGCCTTGCCTCTTCGACCAAAAAATGACATTTGAGCATTTTTTTTTGGACAAAACCATGGTGATATTCATTTAATAGGCATGTTATTTGAGCCAGGGGTTGATGTAAATTTTGAAGACGAAGCAAGAGATGCATGAAAATATTTTTTAAATCTCTCAACACACTGATTGAAAATATTGTTTTCATCTTCTTTGCCTGGTACATCTTGGAGTAGTGAATTTAAATAATCAAAGCAATTTTAGAACTTATCATTGGAGGCATCCGATAATTTGCATGCATCTATAACAAAAATAAAAATGATTATGTCCTTAACAAAATAGTGATATTGAAATTACCAATTTTATGGTCTTTAGCAGTGCCAATCCCAATCATGTCTTGATCTTCTAAATGAATGCAATTATCTATAATTAGAATAAGAACTAATTTTAGTTTTAAGAATCATGAAATTATATCAATATTTTATTACAAAGATCACATCAAAACTACCAATTATATTATTCTCATGACTCAAATTCCCTCTAACATCATAAGATCTTTGTAATAATAATTATTTTAGTTAGTTTTAAGAAAAAATATAATAATTATTAAAAAAGATGCATAAATTACTTCAATGTCAAATGACACTTACCAACAACTTGTTCATGCTCATTTGTTTTGTTTCTTTTTAGGATATTTGAAATCTTCAACATATGCTTGCATGTATTCCCCCTTATTGCCCACTAACAGTCACACACATGCAAATTTGGTCCAAATTTTCTTACAAGATACCATTTCATTGAAACATATTGACCTCTTATATTGAATGTGTTTGGGAGGTTATCTAGATAACAATATGTATCTGGTATTGTTTTTGACCTCTCTAATGAAGTTATATAATATATTTCCTTTTTTAAGTTAGTTTAAAACCCAGATAATTGCAAATATCTTTTTTTTTTGTAGAATGATTCTACCCTATGTAGAAGTGTACATGGATAAGCCAATCCATTCTCCTTGTGCATTTCTTAGCACGATCACTTAAATAATGAATTTTGATGTGGAAGTGGTAAGACTCTATGGAAGAATTGGTTTCCTGATTTGCATGAGAGAAGGTTCGAAAGATTTTTCCCACATTGATATATGTAAATAAACATAATGATCCCTTATAATATACAAAAGATAACAAAAGATGAATAATGGCATAGAAATAAAAATAATATTTTTGACAAACTTACCAATACGACCCTCATTGTGGCACCAAGTTTTTTGAAAGTAATTAATGAAATTCTTCTTTTCTTTGAATTCCTCCTTGATTTTTTTTATCAATTGACTAGTGATATCTTCATTATCACTCATTGTATACATTATCTCACCCAATCTATCAAACATTCTTTTTGCAAGAAACATCCTTAATGTTGACATACTTGTGTGTGAATGTTAAACACCTTCATGAAATTAGGATAATCAACTACAATTCTAGGAAAATACAATAAAAATTTAAGCTAAGAATTGAAATTAACATCCATGACATCCCATGGTTCTCTAACTAATTTGGTAAGTAGAGCTCTCAGCCTATTCTCTACTAGTGACAAATCTAGAATGAGAAATATGATAGTACAAATGCTTAATCTAGCTCTCAAACTCTCAAATGTGATACAAAGATAATTCAAATGTTCTCAATTGATCTTAATTGCTCTCAATTGCTATGAAATTGCCTATAATGGTGATGCTTTGCAAATGAATTTCTAAGATGATTATTGCTCTCAAAATGCTCCTTATTTATAGTAAAATCCCAAGGGTAGGGGGTAGAGTTATTTAATCATGATTTAGCCTTGGTTGAGTCAAAAAATTTGCAATGTTTTTAAATGGGGGGACAATTTAAATGTTTGTCTCAAAGGTTTGGACAAAAAGACAAAGTTGAGTGGATGAGATTCAAAGTTGAAATGTGTCATTGAGATTCAACTAGTTTGGAGTGATCCATGTGCTTTTATTCTCAATTCTCATTGGTTGCTCAAATGTTGTTGAAAGAGATTAGGATTAATTAAATTCCATTAATTAATTAAATTATCCATGTAAGGGAATAGGTTCAATTTGATTTTTGATTTAACAACTATACAATTAATTGACTAAAATCAATTATATAGTGTTTTTCACCCCTTTAAGCTTGTATTTAATTATTTAATGTCATTATTTGATTTTTCCTTTGATTTAATGATTTTGTCCAATTTTGATTAATAAATGTCCATTTTGATTTGATTTGATCCATTTTGATGAGAATTAGAGCATTTTGATTAAGAATTTGCCAATTTAATGATTTTAAGCACTTGTCCATTTTTGAGTGTCTACAAATGCCCCTCTTTGGATTAATGTACGAAGCTCATTGATTCAAAGAAATTTTTAAGTCCTGATCGCTGATTTTGATTTTCTTTGATTGATACACAACTTTGATTTAGGTAATGATTTGATACCTGATATGATTAATGATACTACCTGATATGATATTTGATTTGATATGCCTTACTGATAATAGTTCAAAATTTTAATGCCCCAGATTTTATGATATTTGATGCTAATTTGATACTCTTATGATGCCCCCTTAGAAATGAAACATATTGATTGCCTATTTAGAAAAATATTGATGAAATTGATTGATTGGTTGATCCAATATGTTTTCATTTCTGAAAAACATTGATGATATTCCTAATTCAACAAATGCCCCAGTTTTGATTGATATGTTGATATAGGTCAATAGGTCAAAATTTCACCTCAAAATTAGGTCAAATTAGCATAAATAGGTTGAAAAACGTAGATTTACTATTCATTTTCACTTTTCATTGTTGAGATTTTGCTTTGATCCTGAGTTAGTTGATCACAATGGTTGTGCCTATTCAGGAGCATCGGTTTGAGAGAGGTCATCAGTATCAGAGACCCTTGGATTATGGACCTCTTATGAGTGTTTTTGAACCTCTTTGTGCATTTATTGCAATGTTTTCTACATTTATTGCATTTATTTCATGATTTTGTAGTTTAGAATTTGCAAAATGCCACGTAGGATATATGAAATACCGCATAGGACGTTAAAACAACACATCTGCACATTTAAATGACACCTCTGCATAGTTAAATGCCACTTAGGATAGTTAAAATGTCACTTGATCAATTGTAAATGCCGCGTAGAACTAGGGTTTTAATGCCAATTTATAAATGATATTCCACTTGAGAAACCCTAGGTTTTAAATGACGCCTAGGCATGATAAAATGCTGCCTAGAGCTTTAAAATGATGCATGAAATGTGAATTCCTGTGTATGAGTAATAAAGTGCCATGTATGCAATTTTCTACACCGCCTAAGGTAAAATGCCGCCTCCTAATAGGCAAATGACACCTAAAGGATTTTTGATAATTTTGAAGCTCAAACTTGATTTTCTGATTAAAATTTGATAACTCTAGATGGTTGACTAATTTTCCCAGATAGCTAGGTTGATTGTAGTTAAGAAAAACAAGTGATTAGGATATCAGGATAATGGTACCAATGAATGTTTGATTTTTCAATCTGATAAGATAGAAAAACTAATAGGTAGATACTGATTAGTGTGAAAACTGATAGGTAGATAACTAATAATTCTCTCTCAAGACATAGAGACACAAACAAATGGTACTAGGTGTGATTACTTGATACTTTCATTCTGATAGGATTTATTGACTTAAAATGATTCATTGATATAGAAAACTGATATGATTCCCTTGATTTGCCAAACAGGCACATTTTCGTAAGCTTTACATATGGACCGTTGCATCTTGGGTTATAGATCTAGGTTAGGCTTTGACCCCAGTAGAGTACCACATCATCAAGATGTGTGGCCTGAGTTTCCTTCTTGATATCCCATAGTTTTAGCTAAACTGTGGTCTTCTTATAGTTGTGGCAGAGCGATGGCACTCTAACCACAATACCTTTCATTTACCTTTCGGGGAGATGACCATCACTCCAGAGGATGTGTATAGATTGTTGCACATTCTAACTTGGGGTGAGATGGTTTACTATGACTTAGTCTATGATAGCACAGTTTGTAGACGGGTGTTTGGAGATAACACCATTGATGATGACACTATTACGTGGGTTTAGTTTGCTTCATTTACCACTTTGCCAGCAGTTCTGGGTGCTTTGATAGGTGGATTGCTACTTCCCGACTAGTGAGGTCATGGTTTTTTTGTTGGATGGGGCAATATTCTCAAGGATTTTCTTGCGCAGCCTTGGCATTTCAATTGGGGTTCTTGCATCCTGGCACAATTATACCATGATTTGCACGAGGTGGTGTATAGATCGAGCACTTCCTTGTCGACAGGTGCTGTGATTTTATAGTTTTCGGTATGGGAGCATCTTCCCATTACGAGACCATTATCAGATTGTATCCATCAACATGGTTTTCCTTATGCTTTTCTATATGGTGACATGGTTGTCCAACATCATTTGGGCAAGTTAGAGTATTGGTGCCATAGGATCAGTGATATGGATCAGGTCATCTGGAGACCATATCTATTTTGTGAGGATTGGAGGGAGGATGATGACGAGCTCTTGTATATGTTTTCTCCTCAATGGATGATTGGTATATCTACGACTGTGATTGAGAAATTTTGCTTCGGTCAGGTTTCCAGACAGTATGGTAGGGTTCAAGATATGCTGCAGGGCATGGCTTTGTATGCTCATGTTTAGGCGGAGCGATCTATGTGGGGGGCTCAGATTGATTTCTAGTTTTCTTATGATCAAATTGCCTAGATGATGTTTTGCAAATGGGATATTTTAGGGCATGTAGCAGATGCTGGTATGTTTGCAAAGTTTAGAGATTGGTGGTCACAGAATAGGTTTTTGAGATTTACTGATCCTGCGGAGCCTATTTCAGACAGAGATGAGTGATCAGAGGATGATGGGGATGATGGTGGCAATGGTGGAAGACCTAGGTGAAGATGAGCTCATAGAGGATAAAGAGCTCCTAGAGCTATGGGTAGAGCATGAGATGGACCATGTGTACGAGGTGGACACCTCAAGGATAGGGCTAGAGATGGCAGACATGTACAACAGGGACTTGGGTTTGTTCATCCTAGAGCTGCATTGGTACAAGGACAATAGAGAGTCTGGAGACAGGTACACATTGATGCTGCTAGACTGGTTCTTGGTGGGTAGGATCCTTTGGTTCAGTTACAATGGGTTGCATTGGCACAACAGGAGTAGATTCTGGCACAACAGGTGCCTCCATAGGTTCCTTAGTCTTAGAATATGGGTCAGACATCTCAAGCTTCACCTAGTATGGACACTCTATCACAAGATGTTTGGTCATTGTAGATAGGTTTATCAGCTATTGTGGGTCGACTAGACCAGGTGGCTACGATGATGTAGTAGTTTATGACCATTATGACTCAGAGACCTAGTATTGCTAGCACTAGTCAGACTCCTCCTACTCAGGATAGACTAGGTGATGGGGGTCTAGATGGATCAGGTGCTGGTGATGGATTAGGTGGTGCCATGGGATCTTGATGTTGTTATGATGGATTTGTTCCTTGATGACCTCTATCATGTTTCATGTTATTGATCAGAACTTGATGTACCACTGTGTTATGACCTATTGTATCTTGCTATACTGATTTGATGGATCATTTGATATTATGAACATTTATATGATGATAGAACTCCTTGATTCTCTTGTTGTGTTTATGTGAGATCATCTTTATATGCAGCTGTATATGATGTTTTATGATGCATTTAATTTTGATTATGCTATGGATGCAATGTATCTTATATATGATATAGATAGATGGATGCAAATGATCATGTATAGTTTTTTATATGTTTTTCTGATTTTCAATGTATGGATGCAAATGTTTTATTATGGAAATATGGATATAATGAATGAAACTATGTTTTTGATTTATGAATGTATGCAATTCTTTGTAACTAAATGTATGCAAATGATGTATGAGTAATAAATCTTTTCTCCTTTTTCTTGCTTTTCTGATATAAGGATAATGACTAATGATTAATGCTATGCAAAAGATAATCTCACATGATTGATTTGAATCAAGGATGATGATGTTTAACTGAACCCCCCTTCTTTTTCTCATTTTTTGATCAAGCTGATTAACCAAACCCCTTCTCCCTTGGAAAAATAACTACCAACATGCACTTAATTTAACATGAAAATGCAATGCAATGCAACTAATTTGTCACTAGCTTTTAGCAAAGAAATGCCATAGAGAAAAAATTTCATCATTGAGCATTGTGGGACCAGAAAGAAAGTACAACCATCACTGACCACATCATGATGATACAAATACCACTTTATATCACTTTTGGTAACACCTTTGGAAACTAGTAGAATCCTCACTACTTGAATGACCAACTATGGGAGTATGAATACTGGTTTCAATGGATTCAATGTTGCAAGTGGATTTTGGAATTTAAGATATGGAAGATCTAAATAACCAAGGTATCCATTTGCGTAAACAAGCAAAGGTCAATCCTCCACCTTATGTGAAAGTCCTCGATGGTTCTTTGATGACCGTTTCGTTAGATGAATTCACATAAGTTGTTGGATCTCCCTCAAGATAGTCACTCAAAGGCAAGAAACATATCATGTCTCCATCATTGCCAATCTAGTCGAAACATCATCGATTAGCTAAAAAGACACAATAAAAGTCAATTCAATAAAGATCATCAAAAGCTTCAAGTGTTTTGCAATGTATCAAGATTTTCAAATAGAATTTCCAAACATTCTGATCTTTTAAGTGTTGTCAATTTTTAATCCCGAATAATAAAGTCAATGAAGGCTCAAGGATCAAGTTGTGGAATCAAAATACTTGGGTGTGAACAATGATATCCATCAAAGGTTCAACAAAAATCTCTCTCTTCTGAAGCTTTGATAATTCTCTCTTTGATGTTGTGACCAAATGTAGCACTAATTGAATCTTCTTGTACCAAAAATCCAATCCTTTCCTACCCCCAAGTGATAAATGTGATCATGTGACAAAACTTAGGGCAAATAGGAAATGCATCAATGCAGCTGAAAGGTTTTATTATGACTATGCACAAGTGACGAATGCAATGAAGATTTACAAGTGAGATGTTGGAAATGCAATATGGACATATGCAACTAGGAAAGAATTAAGGGAACAAAAGGCGCTTGATTGCCAAGTTTTCACCTTTGGGGTCTATTGCTTTTTTTTTTGCTACCAAGGCGCCTATTGCTAGGTTTTCACCAAGGCACTTTTTTTTCTTTTTCTTTTTTTCAATTTTTTTGGATTTTGAACTTTTTCAATATTTTTGATCTTTTTGATTTTCTCATGTATAAGAGTGATGCTTGAGTCATCAGATACACACTCATCTGATACTCTTTCTTCTAATACTCTTTCATCTGATTAGGTATGGAACCTCTTTAAATGGATGCTGTTAATGAGCTCTTGTAATTCTTCCCCATCACAATTGGCTAGTTTATAAGTCCCCATTCCAAATGAAGAAATAATGATGAACGGACCAAGCCAATTCACCTCCCATTTACCCTTCTTCTCCCTTTCTACTTGATTTTTAGGGTTTTCTCTTAGCACTAAGTCACCTACTTGAAAGACTCTTGGTTTGATATGCTTATTATAGTTTCTTGAGATCCTGTTTTGATAGAATTTCAAAAGTTCATATGCTTGAGCTTGATGTTCTTCTAACAATTCCAATTGTTGAAGTTGGGCAACTCTATAATCCTCATCTATTATTAGTCCTTGCAATGATACTCATAAAGATGGGATTTCAGCCTCCAAAGGTAGAATAGCTTCAGCTCCATAAACCAATGAATATGGTGTAGCTCTTGTAGGTGTCCAAATTCTAGTTCTATAGGCCCATAATGCTGGGTTGATTTGCACATGCCAATCTCTTCCTGATTTGTTTACCGATCTTTTCAAGAGTTTTAGGATATTCTTATTTGTAGCTTCGGCTTGTCCATTTCCTTGTGGATAGTAAATGGAAGAAGAGTGATGAGTGATGTAGAAAGTATCACAAAGTTCATCCACATCTTTGTTCTTGAATTGTGATCCATTGTTAGTGATGATAGCATGAGGAATACCATATCTGCAAATGATGTGATTGAGAATGAACATGGAGATTTGTTTCCCTATGGTGGTGATCAAAGGAACAACCTCTACCCATTTAGTGAAGTAATCCATAGCCATGATGATGTATTTGTGCCCATTGGAAGATGGTGGATAAATTACACCAATCAAGTCAAACCCCCATTGATAAAATGGCCAAGGTGTAACAAAAGGATGCAACTCTTGTGCCGGTACATGTATCATGTCACCATGGTATTGACATTTGCTGTATATCTTGACAAAGTGGCAAGCATCTTTCTCTAAGGTTTTCCAAAAATACCCCATGCGAAGGATTTTCTTAGCTAGGTTTAAACCACTTGAATGCGACCCGCAAATTCCCTCGTGAACCTCATGTAAAGCTAACTTAGACTCTTCTTCCTCTAGACATCTAAGTAAAGTTGGGCTCGAGATTGGTCTAAAGGTAACACTTGGTCTTTGAGATATGTATATATAGGGCCATACCAAGGGGAGTCATATCCATTTAGTAAGGAAATAATTTGGGTATCGGGAAGGTCAAATGCCAGTTTTGCCAACTCTTCCACCAAGAATTCATACCTCTCATTTTGATCTAGTTTCTGTAGTAATGAAGCCAAGGTAGCCATTGCATCAACTGCTCTATTCTTCTCTCTTGGAATTTGCTCAAAAGTTATCAAAGCAGAGTAATTTTTCCAAGAATCAATCATTGTCTTGTATGGCATTAGTTTTTCATCTTTGGTATTATATTCATCATTGATTTGATTGATTACTAATTGAGAGTCTCCATATACTTGTAGCTCGGTGATGTTCCATTCTAAAGCCATCTTGATACTAATGACTAAAGTCTCATATTCGGCTATGTTGTTTGTACATGGGAATAATAGTTTGTATGACTTGGGAATAGTATACCCTTGAGGGGTAATTAATAATATTCTGGCCCCAAAACCTCCTTGTGTATATGATCCGTCAAAGTACAACTTCCATGTCTTTGCTTCCACGTTGAGAATTGCTAAATCAGGAAACTCTACTTGAATGGTTTGCGTAGAAATCAATGGATTTTTTGCTAAGTGATATGCTATCACTTTTCCTTTTATGGCCTTTCTATCCACATACTCAATGTCAAATTCACTTAATATCATGACCCATTTTGCTATTCTACCCATTAAGGCAGTTTTGCTAAGCAAGTATTTTAGAGGTTCAATCTTTGCAATAAGCTTCACCTTGTGCATCAACATGTAATGTCTCAATTTTTGTGAAGCGAAGACAACTTATAGACATGCTCTTTCCATGAAAGTGTAGTTCAATTCATACTTGATCAATGTGCGGCTCAAATAGTAGATTGCTCTTTCTTTTCCTTGATCATCTTCTTGCGCCAAAAGAACTCCTAAAGACCTCTTGGTTACAGATATATACAAAAATAATGGTTTTCCTTTGATAGGAGGCATTAGAATTGGTGGATTTATTAAATAAGTTTTCAACAAAGTGAAGGCTTTGTCACATTTTTTATCCCACGTGAAAATGGTATCTTTGTGTAGCAATCTTGTGAATGAATGACACTTTTCGGCTAATTACGAAATAAATCTTCTTATTGATTGTAGCTTCCCTTGAAGAGACCTCATTTGGATGATGGTTTTAGGGATCTCCATATCCATTATTGCTTGAAACTTTTTAGGATCCACCTCAATGCCTTTTACTAAAACTATGTAGCCTAACAATTTACCGGATTGAACACCAAAGGCACATTTTTTTGGATTAAGCCTTACTTTGAATTGTTCCAATCGGGTAAATATTTTCTCCAGAATTTGTAGGTGATCCTCTCTTTTATGTGACTTTGCCAATATGTCATCCATGCAATCCTCTAAAAAGGTGTGCATCATATCATGGAAAATAGTGGTCATTGCCCTTTGGTATGTAGCTCTGACATTTTTGAGGCCGAAGGGCATTACGTTCCAACAAAAAGTACCCCAAGGACATGTAAAGGATGTATTTTCTTAGTCTTCAGGTGCAATTTTAATCTGATTGTATCCACTAAAACCATCCATCAATGAATACATAGAGTGACCAACCATTAAATCCACTATTGCATATATGCTTGGAAGTGGGAAGTCATCTTTGGGACATGCAAGATTCAAGTCTCTAAAATCCATGCATACACAAATGGATTTGTCATGCTTGGTGTAATACCCCAAAAATGGGCTATAAGTTCATTAACCTCCTATATCATCAAATCATATGAAATCGACATCAAAGTCCTAATCTAAGGCACATCTAAACATCATCAAATCTAATTGATTATCTTGAATTTTGCATCGGAGAATATTCCCAGTAATATTCCTAATTATCTTAATTATCTTTAATTTTATAATTATTTGGCAATAAATTACATTTATCCTAAAGTTTGATTAATTGAATATTTTCATATTTAATTAATTAGATTTAATATTTGCCACTTAATTGTGTAATTAAATTTAATTATATCTATTATTAATTGTATTATTTAATTTTGACAATAAATCTAATATCATATGAATAATTGATTAAATTCTTATTTAATTAATTAAAGCAAGTTGTCATTATTTAATAATATAGTTTTTAATAAAAGTTTGATTAAATAATTGATTAACCCATAAATCAATTGTTTTATTTTTAAAAGCAGTTAAGTTGGAAATAAATCACTTTATTATTAAATTAATTCATAAATAAAACATGCACAATCATAAAAGCAAACAACTATCAATTATCAATTAAAGCTAAACTCTATTTTGAGTTAAAACTTAGCTTTTGCATGTTTTTGTGAGTTAATTATCTTTTATTTAAAAATAACTCAAAAATCAAGTTGAGTTATTTGAGTGATTTATGGCTTTTTCCCATGCACCTCCAAAGCCCTGGATTTCTATAAATTAAAGGCTCAGCTCTTCACAAATCATCTCATATTTTGCACAATCACGCTGGAGAATTGGAATTGAAGAATCAAAGCTCTTGCGAATCGACATCTTTGTGAGATGAATCTTATTTTTGCATTCATATTTCATATCATTGTTAGATTAGCATAGCATATCAGTTTTCAATAGCATAGATTCATATCAAGTTTTTATCATTCTTATTGCATAGAAAATATCAAAAAAATAGAATAATTGCATTCAATCTCATATCTAGATCAATTGCATTCAAATCCTTCATTTAGGTGTCGTCTAGGTCACTGATCTCGATAATAATCTGAGAACATTAATCTCGCACCTATTAGAAGGCAGTAAATCGCTTGGTTAGATAGCTTTCAATTTTGCATGATTTTGATTATCACTAACCTCTAATGTTTTACTGAGTGTTGTGTTTATAGATCAGGTATAATTTTCACACACACATTTCTGGCGCCCACCGTGGGGCAACCCACCTTTGCATGCTGGTTTTGATTTTTTTGGGAGCTAAAACCCTAAAGTTTCAAAGATTTAATTTTATCTCCCAAACGGCTTGTAATTTTGGTCTAAAAATTGTTTTGCAGGTTGGTGATATGTCATGGAAGCTACAGTAAAAAATTTAGAATTTTATGATATGTTTTGAATTTTTAATAATTTTTTCTTGAAATTCCGGAAAAAATTAATATCTGACGCAAATCAGCATATTTTTTAAAAAAATTTATATTTTCAAAAAGCTCTTTAAATTCTACAGGGGGTCCATTCTTTGTGTTTTAAATTTGGACATGATATCATAGCTCAAATAGTCAATTTACAAAAACTGGTCTATTTTGATAAAATGGGTCTCTAGGGCACAAATGAAGAATTTTTTCTAAAATTTTTGCATTTTTGGAAAGCTCTCTATTTTTTAGTAGGGGTCTCTATTTTGAATTTCTATTTTTGTGGCCAAAATCATATCAAAAAAATTAGATCTTGTTGACTAGGTCAAATGCAAAAAAAAAAAAAAAAAAGTTTTGTGATGGGTATGCACTTATTTTTTTTACATGGTTCAATGAATGATATGAGTTGTCATTTGGGTTGATTGCTGGTTATTATTACTGATAATAATTGATTTTTAGAGCTAACCCTATGGTTTTCATAAGTTGAATATATTTTGCATATCTTGTTTGCTTGTTTGCTTGTTGGAGAGTTCTTCACTTGCTTGCATGGAAAAGCTCAACAAAAATTGCTAAAAATCAAGTAAAATATACTAAGCGCGTTGCAAGGATCCCAGGTATTCTCCTTCATCTAATAATATTTTGATTTGGGACTTAAAATAAATCTCTTATGTGTCAAGCTTGTGTGCATCTTTTCATGCTTTTGATCTATTTCTACACACTTGCATAATTGATACTAGGTTGTGAACCCTTAAGGATTCATTAAGTAGTCTTAGAATACTTGTGATTGATCTTGATTGCTATCTTGGGTTATTGGACTCGCTAATCCGCCGGCCCCTCATTTCCGCCCCGTGGTTGCAATCTCAGCGCCATAAAGGGGAGGGGTCAACAGGACAGAAGCATTAAATGTTCCACTTGGCAACCCTTTTGTGCTTTTAGGAACTCCCTTGTTTTCTAAGTTGTGGACTCGTTTTTAGCTTGTGTGAGGTGTTAAGTGTTCCACCTTGTGGACTCATCTCATATTCGCTTTAAGCGTTAAGTGTTCCTCTTTCTATTTTTTGGGTACTTTTGGTAGATTTACTTTCGGGAATATATCTGTGCTCACATAGTAATTAGGCCCTATGAACACTATTCGTGATTCTTGAGAGATTGGATTCCTAATGAAATCCTTCCTTGACGATGGAATCCTTGTAGGTAGGGAGGATACTTAGTGCGTTTCACATTCAATTTGGTTAATGCATCTTCTCTTATTGATCGACACATTCTCTCTCCGGAGAGGTTGATAGATCACGTAGGGTTGATATCACAAGCTTTGGTGAATCAAAATTGGTTAGTGCGTCTTCTCTTATTGATTGATACATTCTCTCCCCGGAGAGGTTGATAGATCACGTGGAGTTGATATCACAGACCTTGGTGGAACAAAACTTTGTCTTAGCGTGTCGGATTAATCTGCTTGCTTTGTTTGGGTTAAAAGTGAAGAGGTGTCAAAACCTTGAATCTGGAGCCAAGTCCCCTTGTGGTATACTATTGTGAGTCATCTTTAGAGAGGGTTAACCGTAGCGGACAATCCCTTCACAGGGCAAACTGCATTGACGGAACCTCAAGCGGTAATAGCCATTTTCGCCATGGTAGTGACAACCGCTATATAAATGTCCTTGTGGAAGAAATCTCCATGGGTATGGTTCATTGTTGGGTTGTCAGATCTCCCTAGCAGCTCTTGAAGATTAAGTTCTTGGACTGTGTCAAAACCCTGGTGCGCCGGGATTGGAGTTCACCCCTTTGAATCATAAAAGTTGCAGAGTCAAACCATTACTAAAAACCCTAGAGAGGCCAATTTTTCACTTTTAGGTATATGTGCGTTATTGCAAAACTTTTTCAGAACATACACAATTAGTACTCTCAGGGATTAGCACAATTTGGTTACTTGATTGTTCATGCGCAAGGTTGCTTTTGCCCTTGTTCATTGTTTTCAGACGTGCTTGGAATCACTTGCTTGCTGTTCTGCGTGCTTATTTATCTACTTGGCTATTAAAAATGATCAAATCTGGTATAACCTTCAAAATCTGGATAGTACAATTTGCAAACAATCCAAAATTGAAAACCTTAAATTTTGCAAAAATTGACGTAAAGTTCTTTCTGGAGTCAAAAGTCATTTGAAGAAGTCAAAAGTCGTATGAGTTTTGTCAAGTGTCATTTCAGTATTACCCAACTGTCGTATGAGTTTAGCAACTGTCATTTCATAGACTACCCAGTGTCGTACGAGTCTGCAGAGTGTCGTTTGGAAAAATTTGAGAAAGTTGTTAGAAATTGTCAAATTGCAAGATATCCAATGTTTCCAGCCTAGTTCCAGAATCTGTCAAAAATATCATTGTGTCAAGAATAGAGCAGTAGCTATTGAGAATTAGTACACATGTCTCAAAGAATCAGTAAACAAGAGGAAGAAGCTCTGATCGCCACTATAATGAAACAGATATATGCTATGCAAGTCCAGCTTGACAAACTTGGGAAAGAAAAGGAACCTCTATACTCTTTTCCATTTGATAAAGACTTGTACATGTCACCATGCCCCCGAAAAAAATTTGAGCAATATGATACCTCTTCCACAGAGAGTGACACATCTAGCTTTGGAGACTATGATGACTATGACAACAGACAATGTAATGATACCTATGACACCTCTGTTCCTAAGAATCCTCCTCATCGTCCATTCTTGCTTACTACAAATGGGCCATCACATTGGATAGATCAGGAGAGTGATCCATATGATTCTGATTATCAAAGAGACTTTGATGATTTCTATGCACAATACCCAGATGATCCATCTGTTTCACTTGAGGAAGAGAAAGTTTACCACGCTGATTATAAACATGCATACTATAAGGATCTCTCCTCTAAGAACTCTCAGGCTGAAAATAAAGATTACACTCTCAAGCAAGATCATGTTAATGTTGGACCTTTGTCTTGTGATGGTTCCTTTCCATCCCCTACTTCCTCCAATACCCATACATTTCCTAAAGCTTCCGAGTCTTTCAAATCTTTCACAGAACCTTCATCTGACACAAGCCCTGATACTTTTCATGTGGTTCCCTATAGTTATCCTCCAGGGCTACCCCTTAAAGAAACTCAAGCTAACCTTCACTTAGCTGCAAATACTTTCAATAATGATAAACCTAAAGAGCCTAAGCCTTCATATGCTATAATGCCTACTTCAGCTAGTCCTTCACCATCTCTTCCAAAATCATCCATACAATCCCAACATGCTTCCTTGTCCTTAGAAGTGGCTCCATGTCAAGAGGACTCTAAAAATGATGAAGAAAATAACATAAAGAAAGATCAAGATCAAGAACCCTCCATGTCATCCACTCCTTTTTCTAATGTCTCTTATCCACCTCAAGGTTCTTTTGATCCTGTACCCCCTTTTTTATGCATTCCACCATGTCTTAAGTCTTCACCTAAGCAAGATCAAGCTACTACTTACACTGTTGAGCTTATTGACAATCAAAATAACCTTACTACACTTGCACTTTCCAAAGATGATACTTCCATTAAGGTTGGTAAAAATAGTGTTCCTTCCAATGTTAAGCCTATTGAAAATCAAAAGAAAAATTATGCACTTGTGCTATCCAAAGATCCTTGTCAAGATCAAAGTCTTCCATCTTCTTGTTCTACCACTCCATGTTCACTTCCACTTTCTACTCTTCCTAAGTCTTCGCAAGCTTTGAATGATCCTATCAAAGAAAATGCTCTTATTCAAGATGTCCATGATTCTATTGAAGATCCTAATGCTCACTCTAAAGATGTTGATATCCTTGGTTGTCATATAGATGCTGATGAACTTATTGATTATCCTTTTGCATCTTCCACTTCCATCCTTGGACCTCTTCCACCACTACAAAGATCTTCACGCCTTCCTTCCATCTTGGGTCCTTATGTCCCTTCACTTTCCCCTCCTAACTCTCCTAATTTTCCATCCATCTTGGGTCCTTACATACCTCCATCTCCCATCTTTCCTCAAGATCAACATAGATGCATACCCTTGAATCATTTTCATCCAACCACCCATCTAAACCAGTCATATCCTCCCTCTTCCACAAATCCCAAGTCTTTTGGAAGTAACTTGAATGTTCAATACAAGAAAAAGAAGCAATACAAGAATCCATCAAAAAAAGAATATCACCATGTCTCCTCTAATAGACATGGCAGCATAAAGTCAAAAGAGATATCTAAGAAGAAAACTACAAGACAAGTATGGGTTCCAAAATCCATCATTCAAGATATTCTCTCTAGATCATCAAAAAGAAATAAAAATCCTAAGGCTATATGGATTCCAAAGTCTCTCTTGAAAGAGTCTGGTGTTGAGAAAAAAGTGAAATTGACATTCAAGCTTCCAAAGGCTTCCACTTCATCTTCTTCCAAAAATATTCTTCCATTCCATGTGCCTGAACCGCAACCTCTACTAAACATTTGCCATATTCCTTCACGTATTCCTTCATTCATGATTCCTCCACCCTCTCGCCACCCTTCAAGGTGTGTGTTTACGTTGATCTTGCCTTCCTTTCCACCTACCCTTTCACAATCCTTCCATGCATTATCCTTCTACCTTCTATCATTTTTCCTCATTTGCCTATTCCTCCTATCTTCCAACCTCACTCGCTTTGCATAAAACCTTATCCTCCATTTTTCTCTTTCATCTCCCTTTCCCTATCAGTATCTTTGAGCATATCATTTGAATCCTTGGTATATCATGGTTTATCCTTTCAAGGAGCATTATCTAAAAAGCTTGCCTTCTTCCAAAAAAAAAATAAAAATGAAAAATAAAATAAATTGAAAATGTGCCTTGGTGAAAACCTGGAAACAGGCGCCTTGGTAGCAAAAGTAAAGAGAAATAAATTCATCTTATGGTGAAAACCACTCTCTTGTGGCGCCTTGGATAAGTACCATGATGAAAACCTGGCAATCAGGCATCATGCGTAGTTCTTCTACATATTTCATCCATTCCATCTTCTCTCTTTGATCTTGACAATGTTGATCTATACACGAATATTTGGCTATTTTGTGAGCTATCTTACGGTGATCTTGCTTTCATTCCTTCCATGTTTAGCCTTCATATCCATCTTCCTCCATTCATTTTCACCTATCGCTATCCTTTTCCCCTTTGGTCTTGATCTGATAAAAAAAGAAAGAAAGAGTAAAACACGGTGCTATGAAGCCTCTTGACATGCCTCCTCCTTTGGACTGCATCCTGTCCTTCTTTGGCATTACACTTTTGTGCTTATCCTATGCTAGCCTTTTATTGTTTGTCCAAATGCACTTTACATGACAATTTTTCCCTAGCTTGGGTATTCTTGAGGAGTTTCCCCTTGAGGATTTCTTCCCTTCATTTTCCTTCATTCTCTTATCTTCCATCTCTTCCACCAGCTTGCTAATCCCTCTTGTTCTCCACCTTGCTAGACATTGGGACTACGCGATATGATCTTTTTTGGGAGTTTGCAAATGGAAAAAGATGCTATCAAGTATACCAAATATCAACACAATTATCAGAACAAGCATCAGAACCAGTATCAGAACAATTGTCAGAATCAGTATCAGAATCAGTATCAAAACCAGTATCAGAACAATTATCAGAATTAGTATCAGAATCAGTATCAGAACCAGTATCAGAACCAGTATCAGAATAAATATCAGAATGGGCCTACAGAACTAGTATCAGAACGCCTACAGGGGCTACACCTTTCGCTTTAGTTTATGGGTCTGAAGCGGTACTACCTATTAAGGTTGAAATCCTATCACTCAGAATCAAAATGCATGGACTTGTCACTGATGAAGACTACAGAGTGTCGAGGTTACAAGAACTTGAACTACTAGATGAGCGCAGACAAGCAGCGTATGATCATCTCAGAGTGTATCAGAAAAGAATGTCTAGAGGCTACAACAAGAAAGTCCGACATAGAGAATTTCAGGTTGGCGATCTAGTGTTGAGAGAAAATCCTAAAAATCAATCACATCGAGAACGCAAGGGGAAGTTCGAACCCAACTGGCTGGGTCCCTTTGTAATCATTGCTACTTTTGGCTCTGGTGCCTATCAACTCTCAACAACTGAAGGAGAACAGCTCCGAGAACCAATCAACGTTCTCCATCTGAAGAAATTCTATGCCTAAGGCATTCAGTGCTTGGTAAATGTCCTGAAAAAAATCTTAAAAATTGGAAAAAGTCCTGAAAAAATGAACATCTTGGTGAAAACCTAGCAATAGGCGCCTTGATGATTCACAAAAAAATCAAAAAATATCAAAAGTACAAAAAAATTGAAAAAATGAAAAATACAAAAAAAATGAAAAAGAAGAAAAAGTGCCTTGGTGAAAACCTGGAAACAGGCACCTCGGTAGCAAAAATAGAATCTCTACCAAGATGGTGAAAACTCGGCAAACGGGCACCACTTGTTCCAAAATGCTCCATCTATCAGCACAATCTTGGTCTTTCCCAGCTTTCAGTCTTGCTTTAGTTTGTACATATCTCCCGGTTTGTTCCTGTATTTCCAGTTTTCAATAAGTCAGCCTGTACACCAACCAGCTCAAGCGTTTGCATCCTATCAATGTTCAAATTTGGGGGCAATCAATGTCATATCCTATGGTCTCCTATGTATCTTAGACATTTCCTATCCAATCAGAGTCCTTTGAAGCTTCAAGTTGAGTCAGTCAGTCAGTCTCGTCTCCAGAAAGGATTTTGCATCAACAACAATCAAACATCAAACTCAAACTGAAAACAATATGTGCTTTTCATGCTTTTATCTCCTTGTATGCTTACTGATTCGCATTGAGATTTTTGCATATTGTGTCCCTTCGAGCTCTTCAATGATGTCCTTTACAGGATTTAGAGAGTGATGACTGGGGGCATAATCTTTTCTTTGTCTTCTGCTTGTATGTGAAAATCAAACAACTTTGGAAATTTTGGATTGAAATGGTGTCCGACTGTAAGAGCCTCTATCTCGAATTGGATGGCCATGCGTACCTCGACCATTGATACCCAAAAAAAATTCAAGGAAGTTTGATCTAACTATTGTCTTTTTGAGTGAGTTCTTCCTCCTACTGTGGAACGCAATCTTGCCTAAGGATGTGAACGATAAAGGGTCACTACGGGTAATTCACATTGGATTTAGAATGATCTCTTGACTGTTTGATGTGTTTGTAATGCAAGGCGTACTCAGGTCATCACAACGTTTATGTTTTGATGCTTGTACAAATTGCTATATCAAAATGGACATGATATTCAGGTCATCCTGGCGTTTGTGCCTTGATGCTTATATCTAATCCGACATTCACCAACTAAAATCAATATTCATATGTCCATGGTTGTTTGACCAGTGGGTGTTGTATTGATTATTGCACATACAAATCGATATTCATATGTCTATGGTTTCATGGCTAGTGGGCATTGTATTGATTTATCCAGTTACCTAAAAGTTCAATGATGATAACAAATCGACATATGATCAGTGACTAGGTCCTCGGTCTTAGGTTGCATTTCATTTTGCATGTCTCATTGCATTTTGCATGTTTGCATGATCTCACAATGATTAAACGAACTTCAATGCTTAAATGATTCTTCAAATCGCATCTTCAAGTCTAACAAGAGCTGAATCTCACACGAAGGTTCCTCCAATGAAATAGCAAGTAGAATCCTTTTTCGGGATCAAAATTCAAATCTGAGATCATTCATATTATTAACTACTTGCATATTCGACCTTCAATCATCACAGAAATCTAGTATTCAACTTAACTGATTATCTTACATCAAACTATCAAAATTTCAACTTGGTCAACCATGGTCAACTCATGGTCAAACCTAGTCAAACTTGATCTTTTGGGACCTTCCAACGATGCAGAATGCATTCTCAAACGTATATAACCACTTCTCAAATCAATTAACATGCTTCTAAACTATCAACGCTGACTTTTCTTGTCAGATTTCAATTTTAATCCCGAAGGGGGCATGGTATTGCACATCATTCAAAGTTTGTAAATCAAATTCTATCGATCAAATCTATCAATATCTTTCATCAGTGATCAAGACAACAATCACGTCTAGTCGCTGATTCATCAAAAGTCCTCATCGCTCGGGGAAAATCTATCATCACTTGGGGCATATCAAATTCATCTATCCATATCAATCTGGTATTCTCCTAATCTTGTAAACTGTATCAGTTTTTGCAACCATCGGATCATAGTGTTCTTTCCTTGGTTCTTCGGCAACTGAAGGATTCGGATGTGATACCTGCTAGTTCTGCTAAGACAATCGAGTCTAGAACGGGTCATTCACTTCTTATCAATCCTAAAGTTCAGAATCAGACATTTTGACACTTTTTCGCAATCATCGGTTCATCGCTGCTACAGTGAACATTATCTCTGGTCATTCAGGACCTCCTATCTCAATATCTTTCAATTGGTTTATCTTTTGAATCAGTTTCATATCTTTATCAAACACAGACTATCTTTGAACCACTGCGCTTCACACAGTAATTCAAAGAGGGGCAAAATGTAATACCCCAAAAATGGGCTATAAGTTCATTAACCTCCTATATCATCAAATCATATGAAATCGACATCAAAGTCCTAATCTAAGGCACATCTAAACATCATCAAATCTAATTGATTATCTTGAATTTTGCATCGGAGAATATTCCCAGTAATATTCCTAATTATCTTAATTATCTTTAATTTTATAATTATTTGGCAATAAATTACATTTATCCTAAAGTTTGATTAATTGAATATTTTCATATTTAATTAATTAGATTTAATATTTGCCACTTAATTGTGTAATTAAATTTAATTATATCTATTATTAATTGTATTATTTAATTTTGACAATAAATCTAATATCATATGAATAATTGATTAAATTCTTATTTAATTAATTAAAGCAAGTTGTCATTATTTAATAATATAGTTTTTAATAAAAGTTTGATTAAATAATTGATTAACCCATAAATCAATTGTTTTATTTTTAAAAGCAGTTAAGTTGGAAATAAATCACTTTATTATTAAATTAATTCATAAATAAAACATGCACAATCATAAAAGCAAACAACTATCAATTATCAATTAAAGCTAAACTCTATTTTGAGTTAAAACTTAGCTTTTGCATGTTTTTGTGAGTTAATTATCTTTTATTTAAAAATAACTCAAAAATCAAGTTGAGTTATTTGAGTGATTTATGGCTTTTTCCCATGCACCTCCAAAGCCCTGGATTTCTATAAATTAAAGGCTCAGCTCTTCACAAATCATCTCATATTTTGCACAATCACGCTGGAGAATTGGAATTGAAGAATCAAAGCTCTTGCGAATCGACATCTTTGTGAGATGAATCTTATTTTTGCATTCATATTTCATATCATTGTTAGATTAGCATAGCATATCAGTTTTCAATAGCATAGATTCATATCAAGTTTTTATCATTCTTATTGCATAGAAAATATCAAAAAAATAGAATAATTGCATTCAATCTCATATCTAGATCAATTGCATTCAAATCCTTCATTTAGGTGTCGTCTAGGTCACTGATCTCGATAATAATCTGAGAACATTAATCTCGCACCTATTAGAAGGCAGTAAATCGCTTGGTTAGATAGCTTTCAATTTTGCATGATTTTGATTATCACTAACCTCTAATGTTTTACTGAGTGTTGTGTTTATAGATCAGGTATAATTTTCACACACACACTTGGTGACTGGTACAATATTGGATATCCATTCAACATAGGCAATTGCTCTTATAAACCCCACCTTCAACAATTTCTCCAATTTCCCTTTGACTAGGAGAGCTATATGTGGGTGCATCTTCCTCAACTTCTGCTTGACGGGCTTAACCCCTAGTTTAACATTCAAATGGTGCATGATGAAGTCAAGATCCAATTCTGGCATGTGAGCATAGGACCATGTAAAGTTCACTTGTTTTTCTTGGAAAAACTTGATAAAATCCTTTCTCTCTAAAGGTGTAAGTGACACTTCTAGGTGTATGAATTTAGGATCCAACTCTATTCCAATGTTGACCTTCTCTGTTGGCTCTATGAGAATTGGTGATATTTATTCTTCATGCTTGGGTAGGGTATCCAACCTCTCTTCCTTAGGTGCCATGGTTGGGTTTTCACCATAGGAAACATCCTTTATCTTTACTTTTTTTGGTTCTAGTGCTGCCACATGGTGGTTTTCACCACTAGAACTTTTCATTTTTTAAATTTTTTAAATTTTTTTTCTTTTTGGATTAAGAGGTTGGACCTTTACTATTCTCCTCATGCTCAGATTAAAATCATTGGTGAAAGAGGGCTCAACCACATTTAAGCATTGGGTCATTGCTTGGTCATTGGGAAAATATAGTAGGTCACTTGTTTCGGTTAGTTCCCAATCAATAAGGTCGGGATGCATCAAGGATAGAGATTCAATGGGAAAAGTGTCATCAGCTGGGTTTAAGGACATGACCTCATTGGATGGTTCATACATTGTATCATTAAGGTCAATAATGTGAGCTTCCTCAAGATGGTCCATGGAAGAAGGATCAAAGTCCTCTTCACTTGAGTCCTCAAAGACTTCTCTAGGAGAGAAAACATGCGGGGTAAACCTACCATACGAATCATCCCACCACAGAGGTATATAAGGTTCACCTACCCACTGATAATTACATGCTTTCCCTATGGGAAGTGTCTTTGGATCTTCATTAATTTGAGTATGTTCTTGAGTGTTGTCTTGAGCATTGCCCTTTAAGACTTCTACGGGAAATAACGTATGTGGGTTAAAATTAACATTCAAATCACTTGCCCATGAAGGTATCTAAGGTTCCCTTACCCATGAATGAGTAATATGTGCTTGTCCTATGTTGAGTTCTTGTATATCAAGATCTCCTTTACCTTGAGTTTGCTACCTAGGAACATTAGCATAAGCATGTATTGTGACAATCTCTTTATCATGGAATGAGTCATCAGATAAAGTGTCCCACTCATATTCTCAGGAATCATTGCTATTAACATCGAATTCCACTATGTTCACTTGTGGATAGGAATCATGCATGTGTCTGGAACTTTCTCCTTTGTGCTAGTATCCTACCCCTAATTTTTCTTCTTTTGACCTCTAAGAAGGTTCAATAGGATCCAGAAAACCTCTATTTCTTTTACCTAAGGGTCCTCTCCCCTTATATCCCATTTTTTGCATTATTTCAAACCCTTTTCCATATTGATCAATTTGAATGTTAATGTGCTAAATTCTCTCCATGGGGGTATTTGAGGTATCATTTTCATCTTTATAAGGCCATTGGAGAAATTCATCTTCTTCTTTTTCAAATGCTGACTTGTCACTTTCTCTTACAAAATAAGAGTTATATTTGTGAGGAAGATGTTCTTTGGATGGTTTCCCACGTGTTCTTGGAGACATAGGTAGATCGAATAGGGAAATAGAATATTCCCCTACTCCCTTGGAACTGATTCTACATTTCTTTTCAAATGTGTGCATCATTTCACTCATGTGTTTGTAATGGTTCTCTTTAGCTTTGTATTTCTCCTCTTTGGTGGGTTTGAAAAGTTCTGCTTCTGGTATAGATGCTTTATTTGAATTTTTATTTGAATTTGGACCCTCATAACTCACTTTCTCCTTTCCTTTAGTTGATGTAGTTGAGTTAGTTTGAGGAGGGTTTGTAGTAGAAGTAGCACTTTATGTTAACTTAGGATCATCCACTTTTATGTCTTCAATGGTAGCCCTTGGAATAATCCCTTCTCCATTAAGCAGAATAAATAATTTGTGGAGAGGCTTTAGTGCATTTCAATATTGGAAAGGATTTGAATCCCCTCCAATTGTGATTTCCTCACCCATGCTTGCATCTCATGTATCCACGGCCTCCCCGATAAGATATTATAAGTTAATTTAATATCTAAGACTTGGCATTTTGTGTCCTTTTTGATAGGTCCCACTTGAATGGGAAATATATTCATGCCTTTTGAAGCTCTCTCTACCTCATCATAAGCCTTTATGGTAATTCTCTTTGTAGGATCAATACATGACTTGGATAATCCTAAAGACTTGACAAGGCTCTAGGTACAAATATTAAGACCAGCTCCCCCATCTATGAGAGCTCTCTTAACCCTATGTCTTTCAATCAAGACTTCTATATACAATGACAAATTTTGGGGATACGTGATGGACATGTCATCATGGTCTGAAAATGAAAGACAATGCGGTGCGATAAGGTGTCCTACCATATTCTAAAACTTCTCTTCTTCCAAGTTAATAGAAACATTAGTTTCCACTAGAGCTTTGTCTAAGATCTCCTTGTGATTTGGAGATATTTTTAGTAACTCCAAAATAGAAATTTGTGCTGGAGTCTTTTGTAGTTGATCCACCAAACTATATGGCTTTGCTGTTGTAGATGATTTTTTAGCCAAAATGTTGGATTGCGGAGGACCAATAGGTTTAGGATCAACCCCTTGTAGGGTAATCCTTGAAGTCTGCCCCCTAGTGATAACATTAGATGTTTCTGTTTGAGGCTGTTCCTTGATCACAATAGTATTGACAACATGTTCATGACTAGATAAAGTATTGATGATTTTGTCATAATGAGGAGCAAAATTGACATTGTTGCTTCTTTGCTTATTCCCATTGGATGGTTCACCTTTCTCATGGTTATAAAAAGGTTGTTTAAATGCTGCATGATCTTCATTACTTTGAGGCCCCTCTATAGTGATCATACCATTATCAATCAGATATTGTACCATGTTCTTCAATTGTAAACAATTGTTTGTGGTATGTCCTCTATTCCGATGGTATTCACAACGGTTATTCTCACTCCACCAATTGGGCTTGTTTGGTGGCTCATAGGGTTGAGGTCTAGGTAGATTAATGATCTTATTGGCAATGAGGGTCCTTAACACCTTTTCAAGAGGTTCACCCAAAGGTGTGAATGTTCTCTAGGGAGATGGTGCTAAGAACTGCTTAAACTTGTTACCTCCTTGATTATTCCCAAAGATGCTACTATTGTTATTGCTATTGAAAGGCACTTTGGGACCTTGATTTGCATTGTTCACCTAATTAGGTGTTCTTGTAAGAGAAAAATGAGTCACTTTTAAATTATTAGAATCAACAACATCATCATTAACCACTCCTTTATTATTGTTCTTCAACCCAAACTGATTATAGCTATTAAAAAAGTTCTTATTTTGGTTGTTATGGTTGTTGTTGGAGGTATTGTTATTGTAATTCTTATTGTCCTTGTAAAGTTTTAACTCTCCACTCTTAACTAATACCTCCTTCATAGTTAATCCATTTTTGATAAGATCTTGGAAAGTCTTAGGACATTGCATTCTCAACCGATAATTCATCTCATTACTCAAGCTATTGATAAAGATATCCATCTTTTCATTTTCTGGTACACTTTGAGGATATCTAGAAAATATCATCCTCCATCTTTGTAGGAAAATTAGGAATCCTTCTCCTTCTTTTTTCTTGGTATTACATAAGGTGATCATTGTAACTTCATGTTTGATATTGTATGAATAGTGTGCTACAAATTTAGAAGCCAACTCTTCAAAAGTTCGAATGTCGGAAGGTAATTTCAAAAACCATTCCATGGCCATACCTCCCAAACTCCTAGGAAATAATCTCATTAAATAAGTGGTATCATGCATGAACTCTAAGCTCAATGCACAAAATTCCCATAGATGATCTTGAGGATCAGATGTTCCTTCGTATTTGTCATACTTAGGAAATACTACATTGATAGGGAATGGTACCATGATTAGACTCTTGTCAAATAGAAAAGGACATAATGCTTCTATTGAAAAGGGCTTTGGAGCACCTCTTTGCTTTATTGTGTCCAATTGCATTTGAAATAACTTAAATTGTTTATTCATGATATCAATTGGGCTCTCTTCAACTTCGAGTGGCTTAAGTCGATTAACATCACAGTCTCGAAGAAATTTAAGACCTGTTCGGGCTAGGTCTAGAAATTAATTTTCCTTGTCTCTTTCCAATGCCTTTTCCATGAGTTTCAAGAAGTATGGGCTTTGTATAGCTTCACTAACTTTCTCATCGGTGTCATCTTCAGCTGTTGGTTCACCATTACCCCTATTGTTAGTGTTATCCACTCCTTGATTGTTAGGGTCTATTCCTCCATCATTAGTATTACCTTGATTGTTTGGGTCAATACCTCCATTTCTATTATTACCCAAGCTATCGGAGTACATCATGTTGGTTTCCACTTCTTGAACGGGTTCTTGTGATATTCTTGGGGTGGTAAAAGTATCACTCCGGAAAGGAAGTTCTTATCTTAGGTATGTTCCATCTGATTGTAAGGTTTTCTTGATATAATGAGATCGAGTTAAAACTAGCATGAACATACAAGCTCTTGAAAATAGGCTTGATCTTGCTTGCTTGTGGTCAAATCCTTATAAAATTTCCAAAATTGCTCAAAACCAGGATTTCTGACTAGGTAGGATACTGGAACAAATAAAATAGCCAAAAGGGTATCTGAATATGAAATCAAATTTTTTTGAAAACCTCGGGAAATGCTCACTTTTTGCCCTTTTTAAATTCTGGGTGTTACTTGCCTGTGCGTAGGCATGACTTTAAATTTGATACGCAGCGACTGGAATCTTCTCAGGTGGCACTTTGCAATTGAGTAGGTGGCTTTTGCCTATTGATAAGCATGCTTTAAATTTTTCTAGGCATCACTTAAATTGTCACAAACATGACTTCATTATTGACAAGCATTTTCTGAATAATCACAGGCATGACTTTACTGTGCATACATAATTTTTCTCTGTGTGTAGGTGACACTTTGCAGACTAGGTTGTAAATTTCAAATTTTAAAAATTGTAAGATCAGGTCTATGGAATTTTCTTGCTTGAAAATGAAGTACAAACGTAACACACACATCAAATTTGCACCACATCCCTAAAACCACACTAAAAGTGTATGTTCTTGGTCATTTTTCACAAGTATCAACAAGAATATCTTCCAAGCAAACTACCTAGAGTCAAATTTGGCTTTTAACACATTTGGCTCTACAAGGCAGCTTACTACTTATCAGGATTTAATGAATACTTCCGTTCTAAATCATGTCAAATTCTTTTTCCCACTTACGGGCTTCCCACATGCACAAAAGCACGATTTGGTGCAATCCAAAAGGACTACTAGAGGAAGTGAAGAAACTTGCACACAACCTAGTCACTCCCCTATTAAGGAAGAGTGTATTTTTTTTTATAGTGGGTTGGATAGTACCATGGCTAAAGTGATTGTCTCCCACTTGGGTCATTCCCTCTCACCGTCCTCGTAAGGAAAATCTTGGGAGGCAGGCCCGTTATTGCTCTATTTTAACTAGAATGTATAGAAAAGCAAGAAATTGAACTTAGTCCAACAAGTTTAGGAATTTGGTTCACTTAGAAAGTGAAGAGCATATCCCTATTGTTGTTCTTTGTTCCAAACACTTCAATCAAATTTTGTTCTTTTTCAATCTCTTGACAAGGAGATTCTTAATAAATGAAGTGTTTGGTTAATTCCTCCCTTCCTTTCTACCAAATTGAACTAGCATGTTTGGCTTTTTGATCTACTTCAAAAAATGGAGAGCATATGCCTAATGCTTGTTCAATTTGACAAATAGTAAGGTTCCTCTATTAATCTAGATTCAATGAATAGCCACAATTTAAGAAAATGCAAGCTTGATTTGATGAATACCTCTTTTTGTAGCTAGCAAAGGCTAGGCACTTTTATGAGGTTTTTTGGCTTTTTAATTTGCTCACTCACCTAGTGGTGATCGTTCTTGCTCCCTCCTCCAACAAGTTAGTCCAACAAAGCCATACAAAATGAGGGAAACAAAAAGGAACAAATTGCAATTGCAATTAAGTGTTTTTGACAAGATTTTTTAAATAAATTTCAACAACTTAATGCAAACAATTTTAATCCAAAGTAGGGAATTTATTCTTGTAAGCATCTAACACTTTAATGTAATGAGCATACAATTTCTCTTCTAATCTCAAACTCTCTAAAATTGCAGCACTATGAATCTCTTTTTCACGTTTAATTTTAATTCTTACCTCTTTTCTTGCTTGAGTGACTCTGCTTTTTGGTTTCCTGACTTTCCTTTGTTTGCTCATCTACAGGAAAAACACAGATAGAGAGTTAAAAAACCAAATTTAATACTTTGACAACAAATTTAAATGAAAACTGTTAAGCGTCATTTATCAGCTAAAGCGCGCCAGTTAACAATTAGCAGGTGTAAATTTAAAATTCATAGGCATCACTTTCCAATGACTCAAGTGGGTTTTAAAGATCAGTCAGCGTGACACTTTAACTGACAGGCGTTAAGAGTATTGAAAATTGGGTACGATAAAGTATTCCAAGCGGAAAATAACAACTACTAAGCATCAATTAAAGAATACTAGGCATGACAGATCATAGTAAATTGCACAGTAGAAGTCATCACAAGCGATAAAGTTTAGTTGATAGGCATTAGTTCTCTGATCACAGGCGTCGCTTTACGCTTGCAGGCGTAACACTTTATCTCACAAGTGTCAGAGAGAATAAAAGATAGAATAGAAGAAATCACTCAGGCGTCAGTCAACTACTGTCAGGCATCGGTAGAATGCTGATACATGTCTTTAAATCCTTCATAGGCATCATTTTTCCTATTTTTTGCAAAATATCACAGAAAAGTGAAGACAAAACACACAAAAACTTGATGAAAATGTTATAAATAAGGCTCAAAGCCCCACTGTGGGTGCCATTTGTGTGTGAATGTTAAACACCTTCATGAAATTAGGATAATCAACTAAAATTATATGAAAATACAATACAAATTTAAGCTAAGAATTGAAATTAACATCCATGACATCCCATGGTTCTCTAACTAATTTGGTAAGTAAAGCTCTCAGCCTATTCTCTACTAGTGACAAATCTAGAATGAGAAATATGATAGTAAAAATGCTTAATCTAGCTCTCAAACTCTCAAATGTGATACAAAGATAATTCAAATGTTCTCAATTGATCTTAATTGCTCTCAATTGCTATGAAATTGCCTATAATGGTGATGCTTTGCAAATTGATTTTCTAAGATGATTATTGCTCTCAAAATGCTCCTTATTTATAGTAAAATCCCAAGGGTAGGGGGTAGAGTTATTTAATCATGATTTAGCCTTGGTTGAGTCAAAAACTTTGCAATGTTTTTAAATGGGGGGACAATTTAAATGTTTGTCTCAAAGGTTTGGACAAAAAGACAAATTTGAATGGATGAGATTCAAAGTTGAAATGTGTGATTGAGATTCAACTATTTTGGAGTGATCCATGTGCTTTTGTTCTCAATTCTCATTGGTTGCTCAAATGTTGTTGAAATATATTAGGATTAATTAAATTCCATTAATTAGTTAAATTAGCCATGTAAGGGAATAGGTTCAATTTGATTTTTGATTTAACAACTATACAATTAATTGACTAAAATCAATTATATAGTGTTTTTCACCCCTTTAAGCTTGTATTTAATTATTTAATGTCATTATTTGATTTTTCCTTTGATTTAATGATTTTGTCCAATTTTTATTAATAAATGTCCATTTTGATTTGATTTGATCCATTCTGATGAGAATTAGAGCATTATCTCACCCAATCTATGAAACATTCTTTTTGCAAGCAACATCCTTAATGTTGATATACCTAGATTATAAACAACAATATCAATATTTATTGTTCAAACATGTAATGTTCTACACAATTAATTAAATATTGACTTACCTATACACATTTTTTAGCCATGCTCTGCATACATGTCAAAATACATAGCAGGAATCGACAATCAAAGAATAGTCTACAAGTTACATTATAGAAGTTGATAAGTAACATTCTATCAAAAATAAATGTTAAATTATTACTTTGTGTTGTAAACAATAAAAGATATATTATTATAAACTATATATTAATTAATCATGATGAGTTAAACTCACTTTAAATATAAAAATTAAGTGTAATAAAAACCTAATGGCTTCTATCTCAACATTGGCATCATCTGTCATGAATGCATTGACATGTCGATCTTCTTTGCACTATTTACATTGCTTATAAACTTATGTTAGCCACTCATTTGTATCCTCAACATTAACTCTTGAGGATATGGCCCATGTAATAGGTACAACAACCTCTTGTTCATAAAAAATGAGCAAGATATATAACTCATTATGCACATAAGTATACCATTTAGAAGATAATATATTTTTATTTCAAATAAATGATTAAATTAAAATCTATAAATATGGTTAATATTATTATACTTACACCATATTTATCTATTGAAAGTGTTGAATCCACTACAATAATTGAGTTGTGGGAATGTTTGACCATCGTTTCTTGCATCCATGTGTTTGGATACCTATGATAAAAGGAACATTTTCAATGTTGTTTGGTCTTTTGTAATAAAGGACATTATATTTCTCTTGTACATGTTAGAAACTAACACTTTTTGCATCATCTTCATCTTTTGGGTCCGAATGGAGTGTTCTCTTTTTCATCCATTCAACACATCCTTTCTCGACAAACAAGCACCTCTCTTACTCATAAACTTAATCAAATTATGGTCTAGGTAGTGTTGTTCACATATAGTGTTGATCCCCTTACCCATTAATAATAAGGATTCAATATATGATTTACACTCATTTGACAACCTCGGTGCAAACTTGCTTCTTGGATCACCAGAGGGCTCATCCTTCCCATGAAAAAAATTGTCATTAGTATCGCAGTGACTCCACTCATTATATCTAATTACTGCAACTTGTGCTCTACTATACATGACCTTAATATGAAAGTGGGCTTGAGAACCCTTTTTTGGGTAAGCCTTTGCATCATTTTCATGTTTTCAGGTTTATGTATGTTGTCTTCAAGGGTAAAAAATACATCAATATCTATTTATTTCCATACAAAAAAATTATCAAGTAATACATAAAAATAATAATATAAAAATAACATATTATTGGTTATTTAAAATATAGACAAACCTTGAGTATATGTTGGTAGTGTGGTAGGTAGGGTTTTTTGAGTTGTCCTCTCTAAGTATTTTGCATATAAATGTTATCTCTATACTATCCAATAAACCCTCTCCTTTAACAAAATGAGGGAATATTTCAAGAGGTATTGCAACAAATAAGTCCATTTCACCATTATAATCTCGAATAGGTTTCCATTCAAGGTCCTTGCTTGAGAAATGATTTCCTTGGTTGGGACTATCTTGTACATGTAGCTCGATGAGTGATTCCCATTTATTTTTTCTAACCATTCTGAAAAAAATTAAAATGATTAGTAAATCCTTATCTTGTTTAAAAATATACAAGTAGCTCTTTATCCCGATTAAAAACATGCAAACAACTATATTAACATTATCTAAAAAGAATGCAATAATTTTTGAATACAATATAGTGGTGCTCTTGTTCCATATATTAAATGAAGAAATGTTAAAAACATATCTAAGAGATACATTGAAGTTAATATTTATAATATAATATATTTAATTTAGACATCTAGATGGTTTATAATTATAATAATTATATAATTAAAGTGAAAAGTAGACCAGTGTTAACCTTACCCAAATCCTACACCAAATTAAACCCTAGACCCAAAACTCAATCAAAAGTAAACTAGTTTGAACGTTACTCAAATCTTACACCAAATTAAACCCTAAATGAACAATAAACCAAAGTAAATCCTCATTCTAAACCAAATTGAACCCTAAACCTAATTAAAGACTGCCAATTTAAATCCTAATCCAAAACCAAATTGAAACCTAACTTTAAACAATATCAAAGTATAATCCAAACCTAATTGAATATTAAACCTTACACTAAACCAAATCGGACCCTAAACCTAAACGTAATTAAAAACAAAACCAAATGAATGCATAATCCTAAAACTAAATCAAATGAAACACTAATCATAACACTAAATTAAATTGAATCCTAACCCTAACAGGAAACCAAATGAAATAACAACTCTGACACTAAACAAATTTAATCCTAAACGTAAACAAAATGTAATCTTAATCCTAATGCTAAACTAAATTGAACTCTAACCTTGAACATAATTGCACACTAAATTAAATTGAACCCTAATCCTACATATAAACTTTAACATAATTTAGAATAGAAGGACATTTTATGTATTAAAGTAAGTTTATAAATGTTAAATTATTTTTCCTAGTGCTTTCTGCAATTCAGTTAATATGATGCTCAATGATGCTTTTTACCTGGTGGATGTTAGTGCCTCCCTTTTTGACTCCTTCCCCCTTGGTAGATCCATCAGGCAAGGCTGCCCCTTGGCCCTTGCCCTTTTTGTTATTGCCTTTGAGGCCATATACAATGTTCTTAGAGATAATTCTATGTCCCCTGCTGTCAAAGGTATATCTCTCCCTAATAATGAAGAGCTTATTAACTGTCAATTTGCTGATGATACTACCATTTTATTTGAAGCCATTATCGACAACTTTGAAGCTTTGCAAACCAAACTCAGTCTTTTTTGCACTATTTTTGGTGCTTGATTATCCCAATTGAAAGCTATATGTCTTGGCTAGGAGGATCAACCCCTTGACTGGTTTAAGAACTATGACTTTCAATGGGGAGGCCCACATAAAATTGTGAGATATCTGGGCATACCCTTCTCTATTGAGCCCTCCCTTAAGGATATGTGGTCTTGGGTTAAAGATAGAATCACCAAGAAGCTGGATAAGTGGCATAATAGATCTTTATCCTTAGTCGACAGAGTTCAAGTCTACCAAAAAATCCTTTCATCCTATAATATCTACTATTCCTCTTCCTGGATGTTCATCAACTACCAAATCTTGGAAATTCAAAAGGGTGTTAGAAAATTTCTTTGGTCTGATGGTAAAGGTAATAGAAAGATGCATGTTGTGAAGTGGGATTGGTGCCATACTAATAAGCTCCTTGGAGGATTGGGCTTGAAGGATCTTAAACTCCAAGGAACTGCCCTTGCCACCAAATGGATCTTTCACTCTATGGATGGTAATGATCCATGGAAGATCCTTGTTAGGCACAATATAGAAAGGGGATTCCCCAAAAATGCTAAATCTTGGAAGAATCTACCTCTTAATGATTTGATTATTAGAAACTTTCCTATTGTTGTTCAAGGTTCTGTTATTTTTAGATCCATATGGAAAAAATGGGATCATGTCAGGAAATATATTACTAATAAGGCCTTCCTTGATGATAATCATCTTTATGGTGAAAGGTCCATCTAGTGGAACTTTCACTTGTCTGGCAAACCCCTTGCCCTCTCCCAAGGCTTCTCTGCTAGACACTGGTCTAATATGGGCATTTCTCATTTGGCTAACCTCTTTGAGCATGACAGGATTATCAGTTGGGATGATGTTAGGAACAAGTTTGATATCCCAGCCTCCCATAAGAAAACTTATAATATGATTCTTAAAGCTACCAAGGACTTACCTACTGCTTGTCATGTGGACTCTCATAGATATTTAAAATGTAAATGGCCGGATGGGACCATTATATCCAAAATCAAAGCAAAAAACATTTACACTGTGATTGGATATAATGATGCCATCATTGACCATGCTAATTCTATTTGGTACTCCACCCTTGACATCTTCTCTTGGAAGAAGTATTTTGATATTTTGTGGAAAGGTTCTATTGAACCTAAGATAAAATGTTTTAAATGGATGGTGGTTCTTGACAGACTCCTGATTAGAAAAGATAACTTAGTGGCTAATTATTGTAACTTGTGTAGACTTCCTAAGTCTGGTAGACACATTCTCTTTGACTGTATTTTTGCTAAGGAAATTTGGCATATGTTTGGTATCACTTATCCTATGAATATGAATATTCATGAAATTATTACTGGGCACATTAATAGTCTTAAAAAAAGATACTAATATGTTTTGGAACATTCTCTCTTCTAATATTCTCTAGTAGATTTGGAAATGCAGTAATGAGGAAAGGTATCAAAACAACCCCAGAATTCTTACCGAGTCTTTTTGAAAACTCATTTATTTTAAAATCTTCTTGCAGGTTCATACTACTATGATGATTGACAAGGACAAGCTCGAAAGATTCCTGAAGACTGGATATGCCACCTTCTTCGTCCATGAGTTGAAGAATGGTTATGAATGGAGGAGGAATATGGATAACCTAGAGATGTTCGAGAGGACTTGCAAGAAGCTTAACCTGGAGGTTAAAAATAACATTAAATCCAAAAAGGACCAGATCCTCATGCTAGCGTAAATCCAAGAGAAGAAAAATATTGTGTGGATGGAGGGCTCTATGGGGGTGGACTACCTGGGTAGACACCCATGATGATATCTTACACTAGTCTTTTGATCTCCTTCTTGTACCTATGTTTAGGACTTTCTGATATGTAGCTCTCGTGGCTCTCTTGTTGTGAGGCTTGGCCTCTTTTTTGTACATTTCGATGTAACTGGATATATTTTTTGTGACCCCCTTATATTTAATATAAAAAATTATTTAAAATTAAAATATAAATTAATCTATAAGCTCACTAATTTATTTTTTTAAACTTTTAAATAATTAATATTTTAAATTTAAATAATTTACATTTATAAAATTACTTTCATATATAAACAAAATCTTAGCTAATTCTTATTAAAGGAATATAACAATACAATTCTTATTAAATAGTTTTTTTGCATAATTATTATCTAATCTTAATTATAATCTTAATCTACTCAAAACTAATTAATAATAATTAAGATTAGAATTATATTTTTATTATTAGACAAAATTAAGATTATAATTAATATTTTGATTATAGTTGCACCCTTAAATATTTTTAATTATATTATTATTATTATTTTTTAATAAATTAAAAATATATTGTATACATGGTCAAACCTAAAAATAAAATAGTTATAAACTTTAATCATTATTATAATAATTAAAATTAGAAATATATTTTAATTATAATATTCTTATATAATAATAATTTGTTTAAATTTAAAATAATTTTAAATTAGAAGAAATATTAATTAAGATTTTAGTTATGATATAATTGATTAGTTCTAACATTAACTTTCACCCGAAAGTATAATTATTTTACTTTTAAACTAATTGTTAAATGTTAGAATATTTTTTAGTAAATCTACAATGAAAAGTAGTTAGGCACAACCATCTCAAATAACCCAAAAAAGTTAAAAGAAAATGGTAAAACAGGTAAAACACAATAAAATGATATGACAAATCAAATTTACTAAATGAGGTTTAATTTTTTTTAAGGAATAGATGTAGGAATGAATACACTTTTGCATAAGTGAAATTTTGATCAAAAGTAAATAAATGGCCACCAAATTTGCTACTGGGTAGATTTGTCAATAAACATAACTACTATAGACTTAAAATTTGGATGAAATTGGCTTGTTAATGGGTCTTTGAGGGTTCATCCTCCTCCTATTTTGAGGTCTAAAGTTTAGTGAGAAAAGTCGGATGCAGGTTGGGTAAAAGTAAACTTTGATGGAACTTCATAGGAAATCCAGGGCCTTCCGATGTTGGTTGTGTAGTAAGAGATAAGGAGGGAATATATTGGCAGTCGATTCAAAAAATTTGGCGGATGGAACAAAAAATGAAGGATAAGTTCAATCTAATTTTTTGCAGTAGAAATAGCAACCAAACTCAATTTCAGTAAATTACACTTGGAAGGCAACTCACAAATCATAGTCAATGCACTGATTAATGGAAAAATGAAGGTTTGGAAATTGGATAAAATAGTATCCATTATTCAAAAAAAGATGGAAAATTTTCAAACTTTCCCATATTTATAGGGAAGGAAACATAGAGGCAGATGCATTATCCAAGTTGGCAGTGACTAGACTAGTGTAGGACATAACTAGTCTAGACCATGGTCTATAGCTTTTTCAACATTTATTACCTACTAGCAGAGTATAGTTATTAGACAAACATAGATGTGGCCTCAATATTTTGTGCATGGGGTTTGGAGGGTGGAGATATAGAGTAGACTCGTAGGGTGGTGAAGTGGTGTGTCAAACTAGAATGGCGTGGGGGATTGGTGACATTGTTGAACCTTACATATCCGGTTCGTAGTTTCATTATAGATGTTGGTGACTAGGTGCATTTTTTGAGATGTCCAAAAAATGTCCATCCTTTCATCCTTTGGAGAGTGAGTAAAAATATAGAAAACATGAGAGCTGAAGGGAGGAAAATGTTGAATATTTTGGTCAATTACACAAAATATTGGGAGCTGGTATTAAAATTTGGTTTGCTGAGACACAACTTCAACAAGGCCTTTCTCAAATTTACCCTAGTAGACTACTAGCGCCTATGAGATGAAGGTAATAGTGGCAACCCAAAAAAGAGGTGGGTGAATGTTCATGTAGCCAAAGAGATGGGAAGACAAGAAGGGGAAGGGGAAGGGGTCAAGGATGGGTGGCAAACAAGGGTGGTGGTCATGGACACGATCAAGACAAAGGAACCCTAGGAGACCATAAAAGAAAGTGTGAAGATACAACTTAGAGAGATCCCAGGGGAAAGCACCCTATGTTTTCTGCATAAAGTGGTACCTTGCAGGTGGAGGATTTCAAGTTTTTTTTGTTCTTTTTGTTTATGTATGGTAGTCAGTATATAGCCTAGAAATGTGAATTTTTAAGCATATGGGTTTTTACTAGGTCTAGTCTGTGTATAGTTGGTTTATGTCTAATATTTTTAAAAAAAAATCTTCAAGCATTTTGTAAATTGTGTGAATCATGAATATACCAAAGGGATAGAAAGCCAATGAAAGACTGAATAGGTATGGTCGACAGTAGTCTAGTATCCAGGGATAACTTTAGTGGCGAATATTCACCACTTGGCAAATTTCACTCGTCGGGGACCTAGAATTTGGCAAAAAAATTTTGACTTTCAGGGTGGTCATGTCGCCTGCGCTTTATAAAAATTGGGTCCCATGCATAGGCCAATCACCAATAGTGATATAAAATTATTTGTATTTCGGCGATGAATTCGCCAATAGAATCTAATTTTTCCACACAATAAATTAAATATTTTCACCTACAATTTCCAAAGCTTGTCTTAATTGATGGTCATATTCACCAATATGTGGTCAAAATTTAAGTTAGAGTATGGTTAAGTACATAGATTTGACATGTGTCTCTACTCCAGAGACTTTTCATGGAACTTTTTATCCTTTCAAACTTTGGCCTAAAATAAATTTCATTGTGGACACATGTCTTTATTTTAGATACTTTCTTTTGAACTTGGTGTCCTTTAAAAGTTTGGCCCAAAATAAGATTTATGCCATTGATTTAGGATCATCCAACGGTTATAAAAAATACGTTTACTATATGTCAGATGATATAAAACTAACTTAGGACACCTTACTAAAATATTAAAAGTCATTTGAGCTTTCAGAGGTAATTTAGAAGTATTAAATTTAACCTTCAAGTATGATAATTAATTAGGATCCATATAACAATAATGATTAAATGATGGTTTCTAGGTATGTGTACTTATATCCGTGATTTTCTTCAACAATGAAAGATTCGCTAGGATTTTATAAAATTTTCATATAATTGAAAAAAAAATCGGTAGTTAAATTAATATTTTTTCCTTTCAAATTAAAAAAATTCGCCAACAATATTACTTTTTTCCAGCCAAAATAATGTAGGATTCGCCAGGATTTTACACTTTTTCTAGGGAAGGGGTTTCTTAAAGTTTTCCCTGCTAGCATCTGGTTTTTTAAAGATTAAGTAAAATTGTAAATGCATACAAATATGTGGTCAGTAGAAGTAGATAGGGTAAAGTGGTAAGAATTTTTGAGTCTGCTTTTTGTACGGACATCATAGTTTGGTATGGAACAATGGAAGATATCATTGTGTGGGTGTGGAAAATTACCAAAGCTATAAATCCTGATATGAAAAATGTAATATTTTTATTTCAATCAATATAAAGAAATATTTACCAATCAAATTTTTTTTGGATGAAATTATTAAACTAAAAAAAATAATCAAAATGATCAACATGAACAAAATTTAGATCGAGTTATAAGATATAAATGTTAAAAAAATAAATCAAATTAACCAACATAAAGACACCACCAAGAATCCATAAATGAGAATGAACATACATAGACATAAAATTAGTAATACTTTTTTCAAAGAAAAAAAGAAAATCACATAAATTTTACCGACATGGATCTAAAATTTAGATTAAATTATAAGATATAAAGATTTAAAAAGTCAATCAAATTAACAATGACACCACTAAGAATTCATATGAAAATGAACATATTTTTCAAAGAAAAAAGAAGAAAATCACTTCAATTCTACATATATAAAATTTAAGATGGGAAACTTTGTTTTTCTTTAGAAAGTAGTAAAATAATGATAACCAACCAAAAACTAGTAAAGAAATAATTACTTAAATAGATAGATATGTGAATGAACATAACTAATGCACATTATAAGAGTAACCTTAGGGGACTCTTAGTATTTTTCACATACTAATTACTCTAAGGACTCATAAAAATCATTCAAACTTTTTGAATGGGTTTTATAAGACAATGAACATATAAATCAATATATTCATATCCTCAACAAAGAAGATAAGTAGGAAAAAAAAACTAAAAATGAGTAAGGAGTTTATTTTATGGGAAAACTTATAAGTCAAAGTACTTGAGCTCCAACAACCAAAACATGGATTGTATTACAACCTTTTTTCTAATAATTTATTCTCTAAATCTTCATACTAAAGCCCAATATTATACAATATTATTAAAGTTTTTGAGGACCTTATACTAAACCAACACATGAATAAATCTTGCAACTCCAACCCTCAAGTTAAAGATCATATTATTTACAAAGAATATAAATACAATTAAAGAACATAAGAACAAACAAATAAATCATATTGAAAAATTTTCTACCTATAAAGCAATCTATTAATAGGATTTATTATATAAAAAATGCAAAATTAATATCAATTGGCTTGTCTCTAACATGTAAATGAAGCACTTTTCTTAGCACAACTGAATAGAAGTGATAATAAGAAACACAAATTGTAAATATTCTACAATATAACACAATTATCCTATTTCTTGAGGGTTACATTTTTTAATGTCATGGTGATTTATAGCATCTTAATAGATAACTGTAAGCATCAAATAGAAAATAAGAAAATCTTAAAAATAAAAACAGATCTTCAATCATAGTTTATAGGAGTTAAACTCAACTAAATGTCTGATTCATGCACAAATCATTTGAAAGTAGAGATGCAACTTCATTTTTCAAACCTTGCAAAAGTTTTTTTTTTAAATTGTAAAAAATAAAAACAATGCACATTGCAATTAAAAAATGAAACAACCCCAAATTTGTAGTTTAGGGGAGTTGAAACAAAATTGATAAATTAAGGTGATGAACTAGATTTAACTCGGATGACAATCCTCTCACCTAACTCAAGTTGTTGATGATATGCATGATGGAGGACAATGGGCCTTGTTGGTATATAGATTTTCCTTCTTACTAAAACTATAACAATTTGCAAATACTCTAGCCCAAGATGAAGGAAAAACTCATACAACAGTTGAGTTCATCACTCACGACTAAACTCTCTGCGATCAAAGGAGTAGCTACCTTATATAAAGATCAATCTTGACAATTCACTTATTTGAGAATGAAAACAGTAAAAGTAATGTATACTTTTGACTTGAAAGTACAAAAGGCTTTTTCAAAACTCATATGAAATAATTACTGAAAGATTTTGCTCTGAGAGAGAATTCACATTTATCTAAGCCAACTGACTAAGATTGTAAAGAAAATTCCCAGAAAGATCAATTCAACATACACTGAAATAAAACTGAAAAGGGATGTATGATCTTGAAACACATACACAGATTGTAGCAACATGAAATCAATTCCAATTGAAATCAACACACATGTATTAACCAGACACACTGATCTGAAAAAGATACTGCTATTTGTTATATATATCAACTGATACTATATTATGAGTTTCAAATCAAAACATAAACCATTTCATGAAAGTATTTGCAGTAAATATTAAACTATAAGTTTCTGCTACTAGAGAATTGACCCTTGCAAGGTCTTTCAAAAATTAGCTTATAGCCACGCAGGGCATAATTAGTTTCATAACTAAAGTCTATTCTTGGAAAAGAACTAACACCCTATAACTACTTGGAACCATCCTTTCAAAGACTAATCAAAACAAATTAGCTTTTCTCAGCCTTGACACTAACAGTGGCCTTAGTTTCTTTGCGCTCATCTGACCACTCCTTGAAAGCCACCATGAATCTCTCCAACATCTCCTTATTTGGTGAAGAAACAAGATCCAGCCTTTTCTCCCAGATATCTTTGTAGTTTTGTAACTGCTCCAACTTAGTATTCAACATTTTCTCTTGTTCTTCATCAAGCATTATTAGTGATTGCACCCTGGCGATGACTGAGCAGTCTCGGGCTATCATTTATTTGGCATCTTTTAACCCTTGTGCTTTTATAGTGAAGGATTCTTTCATCCTCACCTCATCTATTCCTATTTTCACTTCACCTATGGATAGATTTTAGACACAATTTATATGATTGCTGACAACTTCCTCAACACAAGCTACTATCTTTAGAATCTACTCTGATTCTTCGATACCTTGATCAATTAAAGTACATCACCATTCCTCATTAACCTTTGCCACAAATAGGAGACTGGTATCAGCACCAGGAATTATCTTCTCAGATAGGAACTTTTCTATGCCGTAATTGAAAGCTTCATCCATATTAGCTATTGCTATCTCCAGACTGTCTCTCTTTCCTTCCCAAAGCTTGACTTTAGCCTCTAAGGCAGATACTAGATCAGAAGACCAATTAGTTGAACTCTTGTAGGCTTGAGAGAAGTGATTAACCATCTCTCCAACTTCTCCCATCCAATTATAGAATGCCTTAGAGAGGGATCTCTCTTTGTGTACTTGATCAAGGAACTTTTGATTGTCTGGAGACTTGACATCCAGACTTAAAGGTACCATTGCCAAAGGTTGAGGAATAGGATTATGCAATTGCTGAATGTACTTTGCCATTTCGCATAAAGCTTGCTTCAGCTTAGCTTTATCTTCAGCATCCTTCAACACTCTGTGATTGATTTTCTTGTTTGCTAAATCCAAAATCTTCAAATCAACAGCTCTGGAAGACACTCCTAAATCCACTTTATCCACAGTAAAATCTTGCTCAGTGACTTCAACACTGGTCTTGTTGGAATTAGGCTTGAAAATCTCTGCGACCCAATGACCTGTGGTCGGATCCACATCCACCATAGACTCTATTTTAGGCTTCTTTGTTCTAGGAGACTTTCCAAGGTATTTACTGACCAGGTCACCAATAGGGACTGAGGTAGACACAATGTTCCTCTTCTTATTCACAGTTAGATCCATCCAATTTGGAGAACTAGGAGTTGCATTTTGTAGGGAAACAGTGGTACTTGGATTGGTCGGGGTAACAGGCTCTTGTTGACTTGAACTCCCATCACCTCCAGCTAATACTAAATCCATAGTGGATGCTTTACCTCTTTTCAACCCTTTGAACTACTTATGCTGGGCTCCTTAGTGTCAGAATCTAGAACAATGCAAATAGGAAGATCCACTTTCCCAATTCTTTTGCTTCTCTACCTTGTAAACTTCATAGCATCATTAGAAACCAACTCTGAATCTTTAGGAATTTTTGGAGAATATGAAACACCTAAAAAAAGAAACGGTTCAATCTTATTAGTCAGAACAGGGGAGGGTTCAATTTTTGGAGTCCTTGAACTCTCCCTGGTTCCAAACACAGGAGCAGCTGAGATTCTCTTCTTTTGGGCTTTAAGCCAATGCTCTGTCTTTTAGAAAACTTCCTTAGTTAAAGACTTCACATTTTCTTCTTCCTTTGCTAGCCAGTCAATTCTTCTGATTACCATTTCAGCTCTTGATACTGCATTTTCTGGCTCTGATGCACTGCTATCTTCATCTTTAATATTTTTGACGCTGAAAGGTAGCTTTAAAGTAGTGATTTGTTTGAGGGAAAACCTAGAACATAATCTTTTAGTAACCTCAACTTCATCTATGCAATCATCCCAGTAGTCTTCCAAGGCTGGCTGATGAAGGAACATGGCATCCACTCTAAAATGGCTCTCTACAAAATCTTTGCTATCAAAGTAGTTCCTTGCCTGATACGGCTGGAGATTCATTTCCTCCAACTCATTGATTAAAAAGGCAGTCATGAATCAACCAAAATTTGTAATGTCCTAGTTCAAGTGGGAAGAAGGCACCGATACCTCTCTTGACCTTGTACTTCTTCTCAACCATTAGTAACTACCTTCCTACTTCAAGAAGAATGTACTTGTCTGGGTAATACTTGGGAAGTTTTAATGAAGCATCACTGAAACCTCCTACTCTTAAATAGGTAAAAGTAGGAAACTGAATATAAAAACTTCCATAAATTTTCACAAATTCCATAGCCTCCTCTGATATCCTGCAATTAGGTTTTCCCCTTAATTCAAAGACTAATTTGGGCAAAAAGGTATCATGCACTTTCTTAAAACGCATGAGGTGTTTTCCTTTTTGTAACAGGGGGTGATATTCATATATGGGCATACTACTATTCCATTCTTCATGAGGCAGACCATCCCAGATTCTACAGATGATGAGAATATAAAAGAGGTATGAAGACATATAAAAATTGTAAATTAAAGCTGGCTGAGATAAACCTTCATGTAATTGCTCAAATATTATTTCAGCCTAGTCAATAGCATTACCAAAGTCTAGGATAGCCTGCACAAAGATGTACATCCAGTCTTCCCAGTTGGTGTCTATAGGATTACCTCTAACCCTGTTCAACATTACTGTTATATCCCTAACTTCTCTAAATATGTGATCTTTTCTAAGTGGTCTAGGCAAATGAGAACCACCCTTTTCTAGGTTTAACAGCCAATCCCTTGCTATTTTATTCCTATATTCCTTCTTGTTCTTCTTAGAGCCTACTATAGCTTTAGTGATACTCCAATTTCCATAGATTTCAAATGATAGAATTCTGAGAGTGGCCATTATTACTGTTCTATCAATATTTACTAGAACATCACCACTTTCTATTTAAATGCACCTCTCAACCTTGATGTACCTATTTCGACATTCTATTACTAACTCCGGGCATGGAATCACTTCAGGAAAACCAACAGCTTCTAATAAACCACTCTCTACAATCCTAATGGATATGGCTTCATCAACTATTTTCCTCAGCCTTGAAATAATTTCTCCGACATCATCGTCTACTATAGCCATATCCCTCATTTCAGCTAAACAACAACTAATTGGAGAAAATCTATTTTCCTTCATGAATTTTACTTTGGAAGAAGACATACTAAAATATAACCTTGCAAAATTCTTATGAAGACAACTCTTTAAAAATGTTGAAGCTCAAATGAATTACAAGGCCAAGGTTGTTGTAAAACTCACCATTTTCCTACCTTTTGAGAATGTTACCTTGCAGCTCCAAAAAACACCTCGAGAAGATAACAGAGCAGAATGAAGAAACATAAAGAGTGGGAAAAATAAATACACACTTGCTTCAGTTCCCATCATTTCACAAAAAATTTCCATCAATTCACTTTCACACCGCAATAATTGATAATAGCCTATTACACACACTTCTATTTAGTAAGAAAATCCCATGAGATGAGGTGGCACCACTCTTTCCATCACATCAATCATTTTGTTGTCAGTCGATAAAGATTTGGCTCGCAGCTTATATCTGGGAATTATTACACCTCAAAAATTGATCCTTGAACCATAAAGTTTGGGTTCAAAGTACATGATTCATGATGTTTTAATTTATATGCACATCAGACAACTATGGTGGACCCCAATAACTTCTAAAATGAGCTCAGGAAAATTATGAACTATGATTTTAAAACCTTGACTTAGGAGAATTTTTAGTGTAAAGTTGTAGAAGTGCACATTCTAACGTGAACTTTGAACTGAAAAATTGAGGTTCAAAGTTCAAGATTTAGTTCAACATTTACACATGAATGTGACCATGGTGAGACAAGGCTTTTACAAGATGCAACATACACGCGACACATCTAGAGAAAAATATATTGAACTTTGAACCTTGAACCGGCCGGTTCAAGTTCAAAGTTCAAGGTTCAATTTGCAACTTAAACTTTGACACAACTTGAAAAATTGCCGCATATAAATAAGGTAAAAATTTATTTGACGAGCAACATGCCTGATCGATGATGAGTGTCACTTTGGGTGTTGTATAGTCTATGCCCCTGTTTAGAGGGGTAGAATTACAATTACATTATAAGAATTTTAGGTGACATACAAGAATAGATATGAATAGAAATACAATGGAAAGAAAAAATGTTAACTATTCTGATAAGGACTAGTTTGTGAAAGTTTAGGTGTGAAACCAAAAAATGGACAATACTTGAAGAAGAGTAGGCAATCATAAGATGTTGCTATTGCACTCAAGAAGAGGTGGAGACAAAATGACATTGTACATTTGGAGTGTTCATCCTATAGGGAATTTGTTGAGCATAATTTTTACATGAAGACAACGGCTAGGAATTTGCGCGAGCAACTCCCCCTCTTGGAAGACTGACAGAATCAATCTCAAGGTTCCTTTTGGCTGGGTCTCAACTGCTTGGATAGCTCAATGGGAGACAAATGTAAATTTTTTTAACAAGGAGGCCTTTGCTGGTTCTTCTCTCAAGGGAAACTGTAAAACAAACTTTAGGAAACCAAAAGTTCTCTTTTTTTATATGATTTTCAGATTTTAGAATGAAAGCAATGCTAATTTAATTAATCTACTAAAAATAACTTGCAAGGAGGGTTAGAAGATGTAAGCTAACAAGATATTTTAAATGAATTTGTTGAAAAGAAACCTAATGGACATATGCTAGCATGACACCACCATGCGAATTAAATAACCAAGAAGATGAAGAAACCCGCAAAATAAAGATCAGATCATGTCAAAATCTTCAGCTGAATGGATGCAATCATCAATGGAATTGAACAAATGAAAATGTATGATAAGCCAAAACTCATCAGATCACAAAGCCACCCCAGATGTGCGCACATGTGAGACAAGTTAATCTTCAAGCACCAAAGAACAATCTTCTCAGAAATTCATCACAACACAACAACACAATACTAGCAAACACCGACCTAAAAGATTGCAGACTTAAAACCATTAAAAAACCAATTGGCTCTTTGAAATAAAGAATGAGAAATCCACACATTCACACATCTTGCATAGATAGCAGAAAAATCACACCATGAATGAAACACTACTTGTATATGTTATATTAATGATCAAATCAACACTCATTACATCGTTTTATTACAATTTATAGAGCTATGCTCTTATTTTCGTAGCTAGGGTTTTGCTACAACTAGAACTTCAAAGTAAATCTAAACTAAAGCTTGCATTAAAGAAACTACTTCTAAAGCTTAGCTAAACTATCCTAGCACGAAATTAATCCTTGTGCATTACAAAGATTTGAATAAATCAGGCATTAAACAACTCAACAAGGGAGCTAGAACTCGTGCATGCTCTTGATAATCTTCATGTTTCTACCCTTGATCTTTGGCTCCAGCTTCTCCACATGGAACCAACTAGAAGAGATCCCAAAATCATGCATAAACGATCCCAAAAAGAAAGCCCAGATGACTGGAAAATGATCTCTGAGATAATTGGAGTTAACTTTTGGACATGCTGAAAAATACCCAAATCCTGACAGTAGGTTCAAAAAACTCAAGACCCAAAATTTACTAAGCACCAAGTCCTTTATCTCCAAAAATTTAGACTTGCGGACTTTACGGAGGCCGAAAAACCCACATGGCCGAAATGCCGAAAATCAGGCTCTGCAAAAATGGTTAAGTGCCAAAACTAGATTTTTTGTACACAAAATTTGGCAGATCTTAGACTGGAGGCTTTCTGGCTAGGGGGAACTTTTGGATGTGCTTTCTTGAACCTATCTACTATCTCAAGAACCTCATCAAAGTCTGGCATCTTAATCCCTTGAAGGATCTCTTGCTACCTATCTCGGAAGTTGGTCAGTTCTTGTGCAAAAGCTTTTATCTCTTCTTCATGAGATAGCATTTTTTGAATTTCCTCCTTCTGGTAAAACATCTACTAGAGGTCTTCTTTAGTCTTCACCCCTTGGAATATGCCTAGGTACTAATTAATGATGTCATTTACCGAGTACATAGTCTTATCATCATCTTCATCAAACAAATCTAGGTCTAAGCCTTCAAAGAACTCCTGCAGCTCCTTTACAAAAAGCGTGTTGTCGTCTCTCCTCTTGTTCAACCTCTTGAGAAACTTTTTAAATATGGCCAATGCCATAGCTATTGCTTGGATCCAATCTTCAAAATTATCCAATTTTGATCCTTCATATATCTTCATCAATACTTGGAAGTGCTGCTTCCTTATCCTTGTTAGCTCATCCAACACCTTTTTCCAGTTAACGATGGTTCCCTCTACACCATTTTCCTCACTCATAATTTACACCAAGGAGGTTATTCCTACAAAAATGTTTTGGAAGGGCCTTAGGATCCTCCTGAGGGATAAGCTAGCGAATTGCTCAAAATCAAGCTTCCACTCAGCATAAGCCTGTACAAAAGAATGTGGAACATCTGCATCTATATCCCCCTTCTTCTCCAAAATGGCCTGTAATGAGGCCTCGGGGTTATCTGGGTCAATTGGACCCACTGTTTTCAAAATTAATTTCTTCATAGCTTCATTATGCTCTACTAGAGCCTTTATCCTCTCTTCATCTTTATCCATGAAACCTAAAGCATACTTCAATCCCAATGTGGCCAAGGTTTTGCTACCTTATCTGGTGGGCTCCCCCAAATCTGGCTCCTCCAACACATAGTCATCCGGAGTGATCTCATTTGCACTGACATCCATTGTAGGAACAACCACCTTTGCTTTCCATCTTCTTGCTTGGTCTTGAGTGACATAAGACATTGTCCTTGCTCGGGGAATTGGTGTTGTTTGATAGAAAGCATGCCCTAGCGTGGTCATATCAACCTCATCATCTATGTACACCCTGACTCTCAATTGTACCTCTTTAGTGAACCATGTGGGCTTTGAGAACACATTCAATGGCTCATAGGGAGTAGCCAATGTGGAAGAGGTTGTCGGGCACCTTGTTTCTATTTCCTCTTCACTTTCCTCTTCTTTCTTTGTTTCCTGTTCATCTTCTGTATTTTGTTTGCCCTCTTCCTGTGTGCGCTCCTCATCATTAGCTATTTGCTGCTCATTAGCCATTTGTTCCTCAATGTCTATTTGTGGCTTCTCTTCTTCAGTATGTGGTTCTTCTTCTGCCTATGATTCTCCCTTGTCATCTAGCTCCTTGGATCAAACATGAGCTTCTTCTATTTTCTCTCCGCCAATGACTTCTGCTTTTTTTTTATGGCTCTTGTGAGCTCTGAGGCATTGATTCACGATGGAACTCTGGTAAGGGCACGTGAACTTGGGGAGGAATATTGAGTGAGGAAGGTGTAGGAGACACAAGGGGAGTGGTTGAATGGGCTAGTGGAGGTGGAGTCGAAAGGGGAACATGGGATGAAGAAGGTTGTTGAGGATACAGAGTGTTTTTTACTACAGTGGAAAGTGGGGTAGTGGGAGGCTCTTGAAGTGGAACTTTAGGAGGAGTTGAAGGCCAAGGTGGAGGCGAAGGTGGAACAGATGAATACAATGGGACCTGTGTAGCTACGTCTTCTTCTAAAGTAACCCCAACAAAAGAGTCCTTTTCTGGCTCTATAGTTTCCTTTTGGGCCTTAATTATCTCCACATCATCTTGTCCTTGAGGTCCCTATTGTAGACCCTCTCCCATGCCACTAAAAATACTTGTAAACTACATAGGAGCTTTTTTCTTGGACTCCTTGAAACCATGCAACCCTACAAAATCTGTGATGTCAAATTCATCATCACTGAGGGCATCCAAATTTATTGGCTCTCCCTGTGTAGCCCCTTCAACATCCTTAGGATCATCATCCATTATCCTCATTTTCTTCAAGAATCCTGTAGATCGGGTCCTCCTACTAAGGGGAACTTCATCCAATTCATCTTCATCATCCTACACCAGGGTATCCATTTGTTTGGGCATTGAGCCTCTCTTTCTCTTGTATACATGACCATTGATTACTCTAGATGGCTTGGGTCCTATAATCTTGAATTTGGTTTTCTTTTCCAAGCCTGGTGAATCATGATCACTAGATGAAGGTGCTTTTGGTGGTGCAATACTTCTAGTCATCTTGTTTTTTACTTTCCTAGAGTGCGTGGCCAAACCATATGCTATGGGGTGCTTATGCCGATATATAGTTTTTGGCTTCAGAGGAGAAGCCTCTTTGAACTATGGTTTTGGTATCTTTTCTCCCTTCTTCTTTTCTCAAGAGGGTTTCTCTGGGAGTTGCTTCATGGGGAGCGGTTACATTGGGAAAGGATGAGCAATCCAAGATTTAGTCAGCTTAATCACATGCTCAGCTTTGAAATTGATGCTATCATTCTCATCTCGATCCACTTCTACATTTAAAATGGCCCTTGTGAACACCTTTTTCATATTGTATATGGAATCCATAATTTTATCTGAGTCAGTATCTATCACCTTCTATAGAATCTTCAACAAAAGGGCACCTTGTGCCATCTCTAGACTCATTCGACAGTAATCATGAACCCTTACCTCATAATCATCAACACAGTTAGCCCAATGATCTTGTACATGTGGCTCATGAACATAGTGCCTTCCCATTATGTGGCTGTAGGTACCAATGGGATCAAAGTGAGGCCTCACCAGGTTGTAAGTTAACAATGGGAATTTATCCCACTCCCAAGTCAAAGACTTGTAGACCTTCATATCTGGCATGCAACGGGGGCCAATGGAAATGGGAAAATCCTAGCAATGCTTCTTCTTGTGCTTAATGTGTTCGTGTGTGTCAAATAGTTGCCTTGCGATCTGCAGGAGGACTACTCTATCAGAAGGGTATCTTGGTAGCTTCTTTGGTGCCAGGGTGGTTCCTACCACTTGAATGTAAGTTAAGGTCCTAAATTGTATATAAAAAGCCCCAATGGCCTTTACTTTAACTACTGCTTCGGTAGATAGCCTTTTGGCATAGTCTCCCTCAATGGAGTGTATGATGGAAAAAATGAAAGCATCATTTACTATTCTGAAGTCTAGGCTATTATGTGTGTAGAAGTCCTTCCTCACTAGTTGAGGATACAAGGTAAATGGCCATGTATTCTATTCACCCATTACCCCAAATTTGGTCAATCCTAGATATACTTCCCATGCAGCTAGTAGATACATGACATATGAGGTCATGTAGAAATGAGGGTCTGTCTTAACCCGAACCAATTGCTCATCCAAATTGTCACTTAAAATGGAGGCCCAATCGAACATCACTTATCTTTCTTTTATCTTTTGGATTAGGAAGATCATCCAAGGCTCCAGTTGATGGGACTTAGGCAGCCTGTACACCCTGCTGATCATTATTATGGCTGCTTGGATATCTTCTTTCATATACCCACTTCTCATATCAATTCTATCCAGTTTGTTCTTGGGCAATGGCTGCACCAAGTACTTTTTATTGACAATGTTGTGAGCCCTCTGTATGTCCTTATTGTAGAATTCCATTCCCTTGTTGATGTTGAAATTAAAGAACTTGTCCACCCCCTTGGGCAGATGAAAAACATTCTCAATGTTGTCGGGCCTCAGGTCCAAGACCACTTCACCAACACTATTCTTCACCATGCGTTCATCGGGGATGTAGTTACTGGCCAGTGTATTGATTAGTTCTGATGATTGGATGGAAACTGAGTGAGTTACTACATTCACCAGAGAGTAGTGGACTAATGAAGTACAGTCCTTCAAACATCCTACTATCTGCACACATTTATTCAGGTACTCATTCCAGCTTATTTTCCTAATATCAGTGTCTATTATGCCTACATGCAGGTTGGTCACTTTGGATGGTGGGTGGTATCCCTTGAATTGATACTTTATGGCTGGTGATGCTACTACCTTTTCGGCCATATCTGTAGAGAGGAAAAGACATGAATCAGTAACATGGTGGGAGAAAAAACTTAGAAAACAAAACATACCGACAAACTTAAGCTTAAAAGGGACCATAAAAGACATTTTCAGCCTTTCGGACCTTTGGGGGTGCAAGACCTTTGAAAGGTCGAAAAGGACAAGAATGAAAGGAAATCCTAATTCCCTAGAACCCCTCTTTTGGTGAATCAAAGGAGAAAAAACCTTCTCAGGATGAAAACTCTGAAATGCCGAAAAGAGCCTTGATGCGGTTGCCTTAGGTTGCGAAGGGTTTCGGTGAGTTAGAGAAGATAAATCTTCGGTCTTCGAAAGGCTATAACATATATGGGAGAGTCTGGTAGAGGGTAGTATATCACTCATTTTCAGCATTTCGAAGGAGAAGGATGTTTCAGTGTGCGACAACACCAAAATGCCAAAATCCTTGAAGAGCATACTTAGGAATTTTTTGCAAATTGGAGCATTTTGAAAGTTTTAGACCCCAAAGGTCCAAAACTAGGGTTTACAGTCAGACTCAAAATGAGTCTGACGATGAGTTTATGGTCAAAATCACCAAGGGATGCAAGGTGGCTACCTTGACAATCCCTATTGCCAAAAAGGCCAACTCAAAGAAAAAGAAACCCTAGATTCTAAAAGACAAAGCCGATAAGCCAATAGATCCAAAGACCTAACCTAAATACCAAAAGAGAAGAAAAAATGGAAGAAAATGAAGGAAAGAGAGAAAGACAGGATGAAAAACCTTGAATAAACACCAAAGACTCAAAGATGACTAGAAAAAATGACAACACAAGCAAGAAGCGAAAGCGCACGACCAAAGCTCCGAAATAGCGAAAGAGAGGGCGTAGAAGTGAGCTTTCAAAAAACTCGCAATGCCTTATATAGGTAATCTTGACGGTTGATGTCAACAGACATTGATCAGCCTTTCGACCTTTTGAGGTTGTCGTTCATCCAAAAGACCGAAGGTCTGAAAGGTTTGAAACTAGTCAAGACCAAAGAACACCTAAGGTAAATGATTTGCCCTCCTTACCTTTCGTACTTTCGCACTTTCAGACTTCTGAAAGTGTGAAAGTTTGACAACACCAAAAACAAAGAAAACCAAAACAAACAACAAAAAAAGAAGACCAACAAAAAGAAAAAAAACAAAAGCCAAGAAGAGTGGGGCCCTCAGAAGCCAAAAAGCTTAAGAGGGGAGCATGGTTGCAAGACCACAACAAATAGCCCAAACAAAGAAAGGGAAACAACCTAGGCTTCCCAGAGCCAGTCCACCTGGAGACAATCCTGATTCATAATGAGCCAAGTACAAAAAATCTTTAGATTGAACATGTTTCTTATCATCATCAAGGTAGAGAAAACCATAACATCCACATCCAGTGTGTGAGTTGGTGTGTTCAAATCTCCTTGGAAACCCTTCACCGTGAGCTCTCGCTGATGATCATCCCATCATTATCAAATCACTGCCCACCAATCCAAAGTCAGCCATAAGTCAATTTAACCTCACTCTATTGCCAGGCATGCATTAATAGCCCTGATAGAGATTGCTAAAGTTGCCCCTTCCCAACTGTAGATGAGCTTTGATATAAGTTCTTAGACTTCATAGGAGGGCTCTTAGAATTGATTTGATCCCATTTTCAAGTGGACCCTTTTGAAAGCATCCTGTTATCAGCAAATTTTGTTCAATGTGGATTTCTTCAATGCTCCTTGTAGCTTTGTAAAATATCATATGTTGCTCTTATTCTATTTTTTTTTTTTGTAAACTGGGGCAGCGCTTAGATTGTGCTGTCCTGGTTTTGAGCATTCCTTTGTTTATCTCATCCTTATGCATTCCTCCTTTTTATTCTCTTGCTCTTTTCTTTTAGTCTGCATTTCAGTTATGAAAGGGTTTTGACTTTGAAGCTTCCTTCGTGACCATGAGCATCTCCTGATGTAGATTGGAATCCTATTTTGAGAAGCTCATGGCTCAGGATTTTCTTTTAAGTGCATTTTTAGTGTTGAGGATGGTTGATTCTGGTAAACTCCCTCGAGAAGTCTGAAAAGAAAGCACCTTACCTCTGATCACTATCTCTGGCTCACTACAAGATATAACTACTTCCAAGGTTTTGACCATGAGAAACTTCTATCTACCTCCTGGACTGCCTGGAATGGACCACAAAACAATGAAAGTGCCTACCCCCTCCTTGCAAACAAAGACCCAAAGAACAGACACATATGACCAGACCGATCAAAAATAAAGAAAAGATGATATAGTACAAGAAAATATAGTAAAGTACAAGGGGCCACTCAAGACCCAAAATAATGCTTCAGAAATTGGCCATTGACTGGTAATGGGACCAATTCTCTGTTAAGAGAACTAATTCAAAAGGTATTTTCTCCCAGGATCTCTGCGATCTGGAATGGGCCTATCCACAAACATTGGAATTTATTGTGGCTGCCCAGTTTTTCTTTTGCTTTGTTCCACATTAAGACCAGATCAAAAATTCAGAAGGATTTTATGGTTTCTCTTTTGTCAAACCATCGCTTGACAACAACTTGGTGTTTGGCTACGCATTCCAAGGCCATAGTTCACTTTTCTTGAAGGTTCAACAAATTCATGAGGTGAATCTACACCCGATCCTCGCCCTCAACATATTGATCCATGAATCTCAAGATTGGTATTTTTAGGTTCATCAGAAAGATGGGCTGCAAACCGTAAACTAACTGGTAGGGAGAGGTCCCTAAGGCATTCTTGACTCTGACACGATCTATCCACAGAGCATATTTCAACTGGGTGTGCTAGTCTCTAGGATTGTCATCCAAAAGACATTTGATTACCATTGTTAGGTTCTTGTTGGTTGACTCAGCAACTGCGTTCCCTTGTGGGAAGTAATTGGATGAGAATTTTAGAATTACTTGGTTCTCGAAGGCCCATTGAATGAGACTTGTAGATGAAAAGTAGGGGGCATTGTCACATACCAGGAAGAAAGGCATACCAAACCTCATGATGATGAACTCCTCTAGGAATTTGGTGATCACCTCAATGGTACAATTTTTCATAACTTGTGCCTCTATCCAGTGCGTGCAGTAATCGGTTGTAGTCAAGATGTATTAGTCACCTGCCAAGGATGGAGGATTGATCATTCCCACAAAATCCATCCCCCATTGGGAAAATAGACACACTTCATATACCAGCTGTAAGGGCTTCACCGGATGTCTTTCTCGAATGGCAATGGTTTGGAAAACATGGCAAGAGCGCACATGCTCATGAGTATCTTTGAATAAAGTTGGCCAGTAATAGCTAGATCTTAGTATCTGATGAGCTATAGCTTCTACTGATCCATGTCCAATACCATACTTATCATGACATTCTGTGAGAACTAGTTCAGCTTCTGTTCGATCTAAACATTGTAGATACAATCCATCATAATTGCATTTGTAGAGCTTCCCATTCTTCAACATGTATGAACTGCTCTTATTCTTAAGTGCTCTCCATTGGAAACCATGCAATCCATCTGGGCAATAATTTTGTAGCAAGTAGTAGACTATGTCTTGATACCATATGTCAGTGACTATTCCTTCATTGGTGTACACCTGGCACACCAAACCTTGTTTCATTTCAGCCATCATCTTGGTGAGGCCTTGACCTCTCACCAATTTCATTGGTTGGATCTCAATGTTGAATTCCTACATTATTTCCATCCATTTGCCTCTTCGTTCTCTGAGTTCATTTTTCATTAGTAAGGATTTGACTGCTGGATCCAGAACAATAGCAATGGCCTTACTCTGAAGTATGCAGTGTTTGAATTTCTTGATAGCCTTGACCAAGGTAAAAGATTGTTTATCCAAATTAGGCTATTTGAGTTTTGCATTCTTCAGTGGGAAACTCATGAAAGCAATCATCCATTCATCTTCACCCTCTTTCTTCTGTGCAAGGATTCTTGCACATGAATGTTTCGAAGCAAATGAGTAGAATTTAAATGGTAGAAGATAATCAGGATTGACCAAGACTGGAGCAGTGGCAATGGATGTCTTGATTTATTCAAAGGCCTCCTTAGCCAGGGTGTTCCATTCAATTTTAGCATCCTTCTTCAACATATCATTTAAAGGACACACTATTTTTGTAAAACCATTGATGAACTTCTTGAAAAAGTTGATTTTCCTGAAAAAGGACTTCAATTCCTTCTTGCTATTTGGTGGAACCAATTTGAGGATAGCTTCAACCCTTTCAAGGTCAATTGAGATGCCTGTCTTAGATATGATGTGCCCGAGAAGTTTTCCTTGAGTCACCCCAAAGACACACTTCTTAGGATTCAAAGAAATCCCATAATGTCGACACCTCTTCAAAACCTTTCGCAAATCTTCAATGTGGTTTGCCCAGTTCCTAGAGAAAACTATGAGATCTTCTATATATATAACAATGCATTTGTTAACCAGACCCTTGAATGCCTCATCCATAGCTCATTGGAAAGTGGCTCCTGTGTTGATTAGATGGAACAACATGCGGCAATAGGAAAATGTCCCCCATTTTGTAGTGAAGGCTATCTTCAAGTGGTCCTCTTCCTTCACCATGACTTGGTTGTACCCCGAGTAGCCATCCAAAAAGGACATCATTTGGGAACCATTGACCACCTATAACACTTCATCTAGAGAAGGCAAAGGATAGTTGTCCTTCTAAGAGGACCTGTTCAAATTTCTAAAGTCCACGCAGAGCCGAACCTCTCCACTTTTCTTCCTTACAGGGACAAGATTGGCAACCCAAGTTGAATGCCGAATGGGAAAAATTATCTTGGCATTAAGAAACTTCTGCACTTCCTTTTGAATCATTGGCTTGATCATGAGGTTCATTGGTCTTTGCCTCTAGCGAAAAGGTTTAGCATCTGGGTTTAGCGGGATGTTATGGACAATAACGTTGGGGTCATAGGTTTTCAAAACCTTTATAGCACCATGCTATGATGTCTTTGTATTCAACAAGTAACTTGACCATTTGTTTCTTTTTCAGACCTCCCTAGGTTCAAGTTGTGTACCCAAGTTGTAGAGCTTGCAATCGTCTCCACCTAATATTGGTGTTTTCCCTCTTTCTTGAGCATTTTCATCTTTATCAAAAATCCTCTCTAGAGCTACCATACCTTTTGGAATGGAATTTGTTTTCAAGTTCAAAATCCCTAAGTCATCTGACTCTTTTATTTCATCCCCTTCTTCATCAATGATCTGCTTGTCAAAGATCCTTGCGTTCATAATGAATTCCAATATTTTTTGATCATCTTGAAATACCTGGAAGTTTTTGATGTTGTTAAGGATAGTTGGTACAACCACCAGTTCCACATATAATTTCTTCAATTTGGATTTGTCTAGCGATTGTAGGGAGCTTGCAGATACTGCTAAGGCATCAGCGACAATATTCTTTCTTCTTGGGATGCTCTGAATGTTAAAGGCTTCAAAATCTTTGATTAGGTCCCAAATGTGGTTGTAGTACAAGACCAATTGTTTGTTAGTGTAGGAATACTGGCTCTTGATCTGCCAAACTATCAATTGTGAGTCACCTTCCACTATTATTGCTTTCACTTTCTTTTCATGGGCCAGGAGGAGACCTCAGACTAGAGCCTTGTACTTGGCAACATTGTTAGTGTAGTAGAGTTGCAATTGGTAGGCAGTATAGTATGAACCCCCATGAGGGTTAACTAATTTGATCCCATCTCCTACTCCTAGCTTACACTTGGAGCCATCAAACTAAAGTTTCCATACTGAATGATTTTTGTTGGAAGATGTCTTGACTTGGGGTTTCAGGATTACTTCCAACATAGGTGCCTTAGTCTAGGGTTTCATAGGGGTCATGAGTGATGATAGGCCTTCTTTACTTAGAGTTCCTAACTTTACCTCATCCAAAATTTCTCTTTTTGAAAGTGGAACCCACTTTATCTTTTGTTTTTCCTTGACATCGCACCAAACCTCATGGCACAGAGGTAGACAACCGTCATCAGAAGAGATCCACCCCTCTTGTATAAAGCATTCAGCCATAGGACTCTGAGTTTCTTCATTGAGGGGAGACTCATCCTCACTTGGATGTGTTGTTGTATTCTAGGGAGGTTTGTATATGCCAGATATCTAGTTCATAGCTTGGACCATCGCCTCTTGGCAATCTTGGCATGTAAACTCTGAGTGGTTCGTCTGATGAAGGTGATAGTACTCGGGAAGCATTGGTATGTTGGGATCAACATCTTGGCCCAAATGCCTCATATTCTTCATCATACCATTTATGAACTCTTTGAGAGTCTCTTCAGGGATCTGGACATTTATTAACCCCTGAACAGGGCTACTGTTCGAGTCTTCTTCTTCCTTGAGCTGAAATGAAAATATTTTGTCAGAATGGTATACTCCCAGGTCAGCTTATGAGAATAAAACCTCATTTGGGGAATTGTACTTAGTTATCATTTGTTTGAGCTTGGGTTCTGCATCTATCTTAATCTGGTTATTGAGCCCTTTCCATGGCAACCAAAGTTGGGTAAAGTCTGTGGAGAACCACCCTCTCAAAGATCGGGTCCATTCTCAGCTGAGAAACATGCCATAAGTCTCTAGGATGTCTACTACATGAACATTGATGCAATCTTGGATCCTAGGGTCAACTGTCAGTTGAATACATGTGTCCTTCAAGACCCTGATGACTTTGACTTTCATTTTATCAAGCTGGACCACCACACGATTAGTTGGCTGAGGATTCATTCCTAACTTTCAGCATATCGAAAATGGCATCACATTACATGAAGCACCCAATTCAATTAAACAATTATGTAGGTTCTTTCCAAATATTTTGAGGCTAAGTAGGAATGGGGGCACGTCTACCCTATCTTTGAACATAGTCAGCATCACCTCTACGACATTTACGTTAGATACATTCCTAGCATTATTGCTGGATGAGGATGATTTGTAATGATCCAAGGACTTCAGGAGAGCCTCTCTTTGAGTGGGAAAACTCTGTAGCATGTCATACATCAACATATTCATTCTAACTTTCTTCAGTTCCTCTACTATGCTGCATTTTTCACTGGCCCAGACTGGATTTCTCAACACAGTAGGTTGATGTTGTGTTGTCTGAGCAACAGTGGCACCAGGCCCCCTCAGGGGTGTAGGATTATTATTGGCCTTTGGATCAGGTGGAGTGGGCTGTATACTTCAAGGACTATCATTCGTCAAAGGCTCTCTTTGCTCCTCAAGTTATAGGTATTTCTGTTGTTGTTCTAGAAAGCATGGAGTACATAATACTCTAGTTGATTTTCTTGATTGAATGGGAAGACAAACTCTTCCTCTGAAGCATTATTGACTGGAGTTCCACCCAAACTTGGATCATATGACTCAAAAGACATGGCACTAAAATGGGCCTGGGAACTCTCAGGATCCTAAGTTTGTTGATTGTTAAACTCCCCCCTATATTCATAATCTGGTTGATGCATGCCGGGACCTTGGGCATAGCTGGTGTATCATCTTAAAATGGAAGCACTTCCATGCTAAGAGAGTTTAGCCCTTTGAGTGAGTGGTCTAGGTCATGTCAAGCACCTTGAATCAACTCTTTTCTTGGATCATACTTGTTCTCCTCATTCTGCTTCTATCTGTCCCTGATTTTCACTTCAATATGCATTTCCTAGCATTCTGGGTCAAGATCCTGAGGTTTTTGACCATAAGGTCAAAGTAGACCTTATGGGGTCAAAGTCAACCTCAACCTTGACCTTGTCAAGATTGAACTTGACCCTAACTTGGTCATATACAAGCTCATCCTTGACCCCCTATCCAGATATCAAATTTCCTTGATTTTCGGGTGTCGAGTTTCGGGGATATTTGTTTTCCCGCCTCTGGGTCGGCCATTTCAGGTTTCGAAATGGTAAATACTCAAATTTCATTTAATCTAGATATATTTTCTAAAGGTTAGGACCTAATTGGGATTTAATTCTCCAAGGTGGCCCCTCTAGAGGATTGTGCCCTAGTTCACTATAAAAGGAGGCCTTCCTCTCTCATTTTCATCATCAAGTTTCCAAGCGATCTTCTTTTTCCATCAAGCAATCAAGTTTTGCAATCTCATCTCTCTAGCTCTCAAGGTGATCAAGCATGCATCCATTCAAGCTTTCAAGTCCTCTTCTCCATCCAAGTTCTCCATTGAAGATCAAGGATTCAAGCATTCAAGCCATTGAAGGGATTTGGTTCAAGCATTCAAGATTCATCATTCAAACCCTAGATCTAGCCATCATGATGGTGTGATCTTCCTTCAAGATCCTTTTGTTCATCTTCAAGATCCATTCATTCTTCTATCAAGGTGGATTCTAAGCATACAAGCATGGAGGTTTTGTATTTACTTTCATGGTTTTGATTTACATTTACCATTATTGTGTTCAAGCTTTCATATCAATATACTTGTTTACATTCAAAATACAATTACATATCTATCGAATTGCATAGCTTCATTGTTAGATCCATTTCTACTACTTGTTAGCATTCTTATTTCAATTTCAATATTAAGGTTGATTCCAAACCAGGGTTTGACCAAGGCAAACCCCTCAAACAAACAACAAAAACCCTCTTTTTCTTGTAGGTACAGGTGCAGGATTTCAAATCTGAGAGTAGATTTGGATACCCTTTTCAATGAACTTCCAGGATCTATGAACAAAGTTAGAATCAACCTTTAAATAAAGAATGTAGCCTTTGACCTTTTATGAGAGTCAAAAACTACCTGCTGTCGGAAAGACAAAAGATTTCTGGGTTTTCTTCATCTCGGCATTTCCAATCCAAAAGAGGTTGCAGAATTGCCTGAAAGTACACACAGACATAAAAAATTGGCATTTTCTAGATTTTCCCTAATTTGAGGTTAGTACTTGTATTTCAATTATTTCATATTTCAAACACAATTCTAACATAGGGAAATATAGGGTTTTCTCTATCTTTCATATTCTCCATAGATTGATTCGATTGTGCATTAACCTTTTGGTTGATCAAATTGGATCTCTCCTTTGGGAATTTGGATTTAGGAGTGGATCTCATAGTTCCCCCATACATTACACTTACACATTTAAATAGAGGTGATTCCATTTTACCTCTATTCATTTTGGTGAACCCGACGAGCTTACTCTCTTTGTTTTTGGTGTTAGATATCCCTTTGTCTTATTGTGTGCATGTCCACCTTCATCTATTCATTTTGGTGAACCCGACATACTTACCTCTTTTATTTTGTGGAATTAGATGCCCTATTGTGTTAGATTTTAGATCCTTTCTTGCATTTAGATTAGATCTAGTTTATGTTGTTGCATTCAAAAATACAAAAAAATCTATATATTCAATAAAATCCAAAAATATTTCTTGCATTTCATTTTCTATGGAGATTGTTAAGATGCTTTGGTGTGTGGTCATGTTCTTTATTACTCTTCTTTTAGCATCTCTTTATAATACCTATGATGTTTATGAGAGCATCATTCACTTCATTATGTTGATGACCCTTCACTTTGCTCTTGCCTATGCTTTTGTGAAGTTGACCGACACTAGTCTGCCTACATTTAAAACCTTCATTAAAGATTTATGTGGTAGCCTTATTAATCTTTTGGATTATGTGAAGAATTTCGTAGATGAAAAACCATCTCCTAATCATCCTAATTCTAATCCTATCAATCCTAATCTTAATCCTATCAATCCTAATCCTAATCTTCCTAATCCTAATCTGATACCTAATTCTCCATCTGTTCATCCTCGCTCTTTCCATACTTATGATGGGATTCAAGCTATAGTTCAGGATGTGGATGTGCAAGATTTCTTTGATTTACCTTCTCCTCTGATTCATGATGATATTAAAGGAAAGGGTAAAGAAACTTCTTCCAAACGTATTATCCCACCTTATGCAACCTTTACTCATGAACATGATAAACAATCATTTCCTGTAGAAGCTTTACATAATATGTACACTATCAGATATAATATGGTGACTAAACAAGGTTATAAAGGTTTAGGGCTTGGGGTTAATGAGCATGGTATTAGATTTCTAGTTCATATGCCCCCTAAACTAGATATGTATGGTGTTGGTTGTTTAAGATCTCAAGTTAAGGTAGGTGATGCTAAACATCATCCTCCTCTTCATATTTTTCTCCCCACACCTATCTTAGATAACCATAATACTCATCAAGAAGTGGCTAAGAAGGTATATGTTGAGCTAATGAATTCCAAGAAAGAAATCTTTAGACCTACGCCGATCGATGCTTTATAAAAATACAAATGTCCTTTTCATTATAGTAACAAACATTTACTTTCTGATTGTAAACATTTCAAGTTATATGTTAGAGAAAGAGCTACTTTAGGAATTCTATCTCACTCTCATGCAGTTTTACAATTCCTTCATAATTTTGATATAGGGGATTCCTCTCCTTTAGATATAATGTAGATGTTCTTCCCCTCTTGTCTCATGACTAGGGGGCAAGAGGTGTATCTTCATCCAATCTCCTAGAATCCATTAGGTCTTTTTATTGGGGCTTAATTGGTATTCCTTTCTCTCCTATTTTTCTATGGCTTTGCATTATGTTTTTAATCATCCATAGAATCTATCCTGTCTTTTCAAGATATCTTTTCTAAGACATTTGTGTTGCAAAGGTATCCCTTGTCCTTATCTCTAGGGGGAAAGGTACCTCTTTCTTTCTCTTTGTCTAGGGAAGTTCTTTCCTTAGTTTAGTGGTCTTTGTTTATATTGCAATATTATTTCATCATATTGATAGATGTTCTAACTATGGATAACCTTTTTATATGAGAAGTTGTTGTCCTAAGTTGTCACTTCTTCTCTATGTTGCAAATTATGTTCTTTATAAACTCTCACCCTTGCTTTGGTGTTAGAGTTGTTTCCCTCATTTCAAAGATTCCTCTTCATCTTGATTGCAGGGGGCTTGATGATTGAATCTTTGTTCCCACTTTTGAAAGATGATATTTTATTTAAAGCACTCTTCTTTGGTGGGGGTCTTGTTGATAAGATCTCTTTCTTTGAGGATCCTTTTCCTTGAGAGACATATCCTTTTCATGATTATCTATATTCTTGGATGTAGGGGTCAATATCCCTCACTAAGGATATGGTGTACATTGTTGTAAATAGGATATCTCCTTGCATTGTGAAGTAGGTATCCTCTTCCATCTTTGTTCCTACACTTGGGGGGTAAGGATGCCATCTCCTTCTTTTCTATTTTTCTGGGATTCACCTCTTTCCTTGGTTAAGAAGTATTAATCTAGTATGTGATATCCAATCATACATAAAATTTTTGGTTTGCATTAAGGATCTTTGTCCTTGATCACAACCTATTTCATTGTTTGACATTGGGTTTCCATGGTTGATATATCTCTCACCTTGGAAACTGAATAGTGTGCTATCCCTCATAAGGGTTACTTTCTTTTCACTTCTTGCATGATATCTCTTTTCATTCATCCCTTCCATGGCCTCATAGGAGTTGTGACCTTCTTGGCTTGGACTAGGTGTTGTCTATGGATATTGTCTTGATGTTGAAGAAGGCTTTATCCTTGTTCTTTTCTTTCTTTAATGTATGCAAATTAGATGTCTAACTACTCTAAATGATAAATTAATTATTCTAAGATTAAGAAATCAAAATAATTAGAAAACAACAATGAAGAATACATTAAAAATGAAGCTAAAACAAGATTTTACCTTCACCTACCATATAGCTTGTCTCCATTGTCCTCCTAGCTTTGATTTCTTCGATGTGTTGAGCTCTCAGATTTCCAATTTGAAGCTCCTTGACCAAGATGACACTAAAGTGTGGAGATTGAGTAAATTATATGCAAAACTAAAGCCTAATTATGCAAATATGGTGAATGAGATGCAAGTGATATGAAAATGGCTTGATTATGCTTGAATGATCTTGAAAATGCTTGATTTCTAGATTGCTTGAATGCTTGATTACAAAATACCTATGAGCTCACAAAGGGAAAATGAGGCTCCTTTTATAGAATTTTGGAGGATCCAAGCCTAGGTGGCACAATCCTACAGTGGAGAATGAAAGGTGGAAGATCCTAGGGTTAGAATTGACTTGGTTGAAGGAGTTGAGAGAAAGGGGGATGTAGTTGGAATGTGAGAGGAAGAATAGGGATGATGTTCCTCTCACATTGACATGTAGGAGAACAAGGTGGAAGGGAAAGACACATGTCAAGTGTCTCACAAAGACCAAAGAGAGAAAGAGGGAGAGACATTTTCCTCAATAGGACTCTTGGTACAAGTGTCCCATGAGTCACCTTTGACCCTTAGAGGTGGCTTGAGAAGCCCTTTAGGAATAGGGATTGTCTCTTGAATTGGTTTAAGAGAGGACATGTGGTCATGAGACCAAGTCCTATGAGGCCACATAGCCCTTAAGAATAGGACATGTGTGGGTGAGGATAATTACCAATAAATAATTAATAATAATTATTTATTTTAGCCAAAGTGATGAGTCAAGTGAGTGGGTAGATGAGGTGGACTAGGGGACTTATTCATATTTAGGTGATTGTATATTTAATTAAATTACTTTAATAAGACTAATTAGAAGACTTAGGATAAAGGAATAGACTATAGTGAATTTACTAAATAAAATGAATAATCTATTTAATAAATAGATGAAATAATTATTAATTGAATAATAAATATTTAATTAATTTATCAAGTAAATATCAATTAAATAATAAATATTTAATTAATTAATGAAGCCATTTTTAAGTGTATACATTTTGCCCCTCTTTGAAATAATGTGCTGGTCACATTGTTTCAAAGAAAAATTCAAGCATTTTTCCCCTGCCCCAGACAATGTCTCAAACGACCTATGCATGCCCCCTCGAGAGATTGATTGACAAAAATTATTATGTTTTTTTTTTTTTTGTACGCTGAGTTTGACAATCAATCTCACGAAGGAAATGGTAGAAAAGATGATTGAGAACGGGGTGAAATAGAAGAAAGATGATAGGTAGGGTCCACACACCAAGCACATCGGGTCCATAGGCTATAAATAGGGCAAAGGGGTCCACAATAGGCTCATTGTGCACACGTGTCAGTTGGAGATTAGAGCTTGAGAGAGAGAAGAGAAGAGTTGCTAGGATGTCATTCCCATTGTTAGATCATCACTTTGAGAGGGCTAGATGATTCCAGAGACCTCTTGATTCAGGAGAGTTGGTAGGTGACTCGATCCTCTTTGTCAATTCATGATTTGTAGCATGTTAGATAAGGATTTGTAGCATGTTTTAGGCTAGATCGAATCATAGGAATGTTTAAAAAAATTTATTTTTCTTAGCCGAAAACATATGCACAGTTGTGGTGCATGAATGCATAGCAATTCGTGGCATTTGCACAACAAACTTGTGTTTCTGCGCATACATGTCGTAGAACTACACATGCATAGAAAAATGTTGAGTAGGCTGCACAAATATAGAATAAATGCGCACATACATGATATCTATGCTTTTGTCAAATATTTCTGTGCAAATGTTAATTAAAACTGTGCAAACCTTAAAAATGACGCAAACATAAGGGGATCCTGTGCAAAGGTTAGATAAAACTGTGCAAGTGTCTAAACCTATGCAAATATTTAGAGAAACTACGCATGCATTTTTCAATGCTACGCATTTGTTTAGTTAATAGAATTTGGTCAAATTAGCAAGTCAATTAGGTCAAACTGGATGTCGATAAGCCGATTTGATCTATTAGTGGTTGAATTTGATCGATTTGGTCAAGATAGGCAATGTCGTTGCATGGTCACTAGTTAACCGGTCTTGATATTAGATAATTGATAGAATCATCTATTGTAAACACGTTACAAACATGTTTTCGATTGATTTGATAGGATAGATAGATTGATAGATTAGTTTATCAAAATTCAATAGCTTGATATTGTTGACTTTAATAGGAGGATATTACCGACGTTCTGATGTCATGGGAGAGATATCCCATTACATAGAACTTGAGACCGGTGCTGTCAGAGACTGATAGACTCTTGATCGGAGTGATTGGATTGTACTATTTTATCTACACGCTTGAGATTCAAGTGAATTTGAGCATGATGACAGTGTTAGCAGAGCGATGGCACTCAGAGATGAGTACCTTTCATCTCTCGACATGAGAGATGATAGTTACACTCGAGGATGTATATTGCATCCTCCGACTTCCTATCACAGGTGAGCTGGTACACTATGATCATCATAGCAGAGTGATAGAGTGCAGAGTAGTCTTTGGTGATGATGAGATAGATGAGGGGGAGGTCAATTGGGAGGACATGGTTGATTTTTATGAGTGCTACTAGTTGTATTAGCATGAGTGATTGGGGGATTTGTATACCCTAATCATAGGTCACATAGGTTTGTAGTTGGTTGGGGCCGCACATTATAGTGGATGATGGATGACGGGACCTGATTTGCTTGGGGTGTCTGCCTATTAGCACATTTATACCATCATCTACACCAGGTGGTCTACCATAGGAGTGCTTCATTATCAACGGGTGTCACATTACTCCATGTATGGGCTTGGGAGCATATTGCAGTCACTCATCCAGTAGTTATTAGATTTTGTGGTTCAGGGTAGTCGTATATTCATTTATATTCATCAGTCTTGTCTCAGCTGAAGCTGGGACATCTAGAGTTTTGGTGCTACACTTTTGACACTATTGATACAATGATATGGAGATTGTACTTAGGGTGTGAGCCCTAGGATGATGAGAGATAGCTTAGGTTTTGTTTTGAGTCATGATGGTTGATAGGGCAGACACCCTATATTATTGAGAGACAACTAGTCAGCTAAGTTCTATGATAGTTTGGAAAGATCCAGAGTATGCCACAGGGAGTCACTGAGTTTGCCCAAACACATCAGGAGTGACATGACTAGGGACCCATGGTGTCATTTGATTTGGCAAGATAGGATTTTCTTGACATGCATGGATGATGAGACAGGGGGTCATGGACCCAAGGATGACTGTAGATCTGGAGCAGCACCTGAGAGATTTTCTAGTGCCACACTTGACTAATCCAGTGGTGAGGCCACTAGAGAGAGATCCAACAGAGAGACACCATGGGAGATGCCGAGGCTGAGATAGGAGAGGTCAAGGGAGAGGAGGCAAAGGTGGTGGCAGAGATGGTGATGATGGTGGGGATGGAGGAGATGGTGGGAGAGGAGAGAGAGTTGGACCACGTATGAGAGGTGGTGGTGTGAGACAGAGGGGTTTGGTGCCACCTCTGACTAGATAGGGATGGAGATAGCCTCCAACATAGCTAGTAGCAGGAGCTCCACCACATATACTAGCTGCCCCAGGATAGGTAGAGGTGCCTATACAAGCAGGATAGGGACAGGATGAGGTAGATGTACTATTAGCCTAGGTCAGAGTAGTACAAAGTGGGTAGGTCCATGATGAAATACATGATGAGAAGATGCTAGATGTGGATGTCTAGGATGAGCAGGCGGAGATGGATATTGGGGGACATGATCCCTATCTATAGAGGGATGCTACAGATGAGGAGCTAGACATTGATTCATTGCTAGTCAAACTAGCAATGATATAGGTACAAGCAGACCGTGTCCCTAGACTAGAGAGACAGGTAGAGTCATTGGAGAGAGAGAAAACCATGATCAGGCATGAGAGAGACTTTTCCATAGAGTGACTAGGGGAGTCAGAGGCTTTATTAGATGAGCTACAGAGGACAGAGGATTTGGGTCCCCACGGAGATAGTTTGCGTGCTATGGTACGGGCCGGGAAGGAGATTTCCTACTAGTGAGATGCATATAGACAGGCGGTTCCTAGTGGTTAGTGGATTGAGAGCTATAGAGAGAGCTCTTATGTAGTTAGGACAAAAGTTCATGAGATACAGGTACCAACTAGTAGTGGAGGTGTATCATCACGCCCTCCTAGAGCACCCATAGGTTTAGGAGATCCAACAGGAGTCACAGGTTTAGGTGGTTTCATTGGATCTCACAGGCAGTGACAGATTGAGTCTGGAGGTAGTGGATCATAGATATATGACACCATTGTATACACTCTTTGTATCATTGTATCAGTATGTTTCATTATGTTATTGACTTGATTTACATAATATTGACACATTGTTATTTATGATATATCATTGGACATTTGGACATTTTATTGTTTTATGGGCTCTATATGATGGACTCTATATATACAGTGATGCAGTTCTATCATGATTTTCTTTGATGATTTTATATACATGTGCGTACTAACTTATGCATGATGTGATGATTTACTTTGATATGTATTGTATTTGTATGTTGTATGATGCAAATGATTGACTTTCTATGGTTAATGATCTAACATATGATGTTGATATAAATGCATGTCCTAAATGAATTTACTTATGCAATGCTATTTGGTTACTAATGCAATGATATAAATAACAATGTAAATGTTGGATAATTAAATAAATGAACTTACGAAAAATGCATTTAATGGATAATAAGTGAATGATGTAGTGCAAATGATATATAATGAATGAAAATGTACTTAAATATGGTAGAATATAACAACTGACAACATGACAAATGATAACAGGATAAAATGATAGCTATAATGAAACAACAGTGAAAATGATTAATATATACAAATGAAACCACCTAATGAAGATAATGCATTTTTTAAATGAATTATACAAAATGATTAAGTGTTGTAAGATGCAAGATGAAAACTTCAATGTTTGTGTTGTCCAAATGTCCTCAACTTAAATAACAATGTATCCGAGACAAGAAGAATGGACTAGGAGAATAGATGACCTAATAAGAAAGATAACCTACAAATCCCTATAAAAGGATCAAAGATATGCAAGTCATGAAATGATTAAATGTAATGCAAAGTAAAATATGAAATGAGTATCTCCACAACTTCATGTAACATCTTAGAACTTCATAATAACTGGAATTTGATTTTCATCATCGAGCTCATTATGTTGCAAGAAAATGCAAGCATCATGGTATAATTAAACCAGGATGACCTGAGCACTTCTTGCATGGAGGTTAATATAGAAAACTTGACAAGCATCTAGGTATAATTGAACCAAGATGACCTGAGTTTTGTTTGCATAACAGACAAGGAATATTCCCCCCTCCATTGGGGAACAAATATTTGGAGTCGAGGTATGTGTGGCATATCACCATTAATAGAATTTGTAGAACAACATGATTTGTATGTTGTCAATACTATTAAACTGATGAAGGCACTTATGCATAGACACCCCAATTACTTGTTCCTTTGATTTCATCAAAAAATATCCCACAAACAATAATCAAAGAAAATACCATGCATCATCCCGGCTATTCTAATCAATGACATATGGGAGTTTCAGACTCATGTCAAAGATATCTCGGAATAGCATAGGAAACATGATAACAATGAAATCTAGATATGAATGCATAATCTACAATAAACCATTCTAATATGTCTGCCATGAATATACATTTCTTTTGCCAAAAGATAGTGTAAGGTACAGTGATTAGTTCAATTGCTGATGTATAGTGAAGAGGGATATATAAGCGATCATGTTTTGAAGGATAGATCATAGATTTCGATTCATCATGAAGATACCATTGTGGAAGAACATTTGATTATGTTTGCTTGTCTGGTGAAAATACTCCATTCTATCCTCTAAGAGTCATGACTATCATAGATCCACTTCCCAAACTAGCTCGAGGACATGCCCCCAGCTAGGTGATGGACTGACTTATTATGGATGGAGAAGGACACAACAAGACTAGGATGAAGACCAAGACAAAAGATCAAGCTATGATGGAGTTTTATTATGGGTAGATACAATGGATGGTGTATGAAATGGCCATTTTATTATGATATATACATGGCGGGAATGGTGACTGACTATTCATTTTATTGCAGATATATACAATGATTAGACACACTAGAAGAATCCTAATAGATAGAGGAGCTAACTCATCACACATAGCACCTATTTCTAGGTTTTCACCACATGGTTTTATTACAATTTTCTTTTGATTTTTTTTTAATTTGTTTTGTATTTTTTTATTTTATTTATTTATATAATACATACATACCCCTTGCATTGGGATTTCAAGGATAGAGCTTCTTGAGGTGTATGCTATTAAGAGGCTCATCCAAAGGATCTCCCTTAGGTGTGGACAATTGATAAGGCTCAGAGCCATAGACTACTATAATTACAAAAGGACCTAACCAATTGGGTTCAAACTTGCCCTTCTTCTCACGATGATGTTGATTCTTTGGATTCTCTCAAAGGACTAGATCACCCACCTGAAAGTCTCTAATTTTCACCTTGCTATTATACTGACAAGACATTCATTACTGATAGAATTTCAAATGATCATAAGCTCTCTGATGTCATTCATCCAGCAATTCTAGTTTAGTCAGTCATGCAACTCTATAATCTTCATCTGGAATCAAATCTTTGAGAGTGACAGGAAGAGAAGGCAACTCGACCTTGAGGGGTAGGACAACTTCGGATCCATAGACAAGGGAATATGGAGTGGCTCCAGTGGGAGTACAGATGGAGGTGTAGTAAGCCCATAAGGTTGGATTCAATTGGATATGCTAGTCACAGCCAGCATCATTGACAATCTTTTGTAGGATTTTGACAATGGTTTTGTTAGATGCCTCAGCTTGGCCATTACCTTGGAGATAGTAAATGGAGGAATAGTTATGGGTGATATGGAATTTTGCGCACAGTTCATCCATGTCCTAATTTTGGAATTGTTTCCCATGATCAGTAATGAGATACATAGGTATACCATATCTGTAAATGATATAATTTAAGATAAACATGGATATTTGTTTTCCCGTGGCAGTAATTAATGGAATGGCCTCAATCCATTTAGTAAAATACTCTGTTGTAGTGATAATCCATTTGTGGCCATTAGAAGATGGAGGGTTGATTGTGCCCACAAAGTCGAGTCCCCACCGACTAAATGGTAAGGTAGTTGTAAAAGGATGTAATTCTTGTGTTGGAGCATGAATAAGGTTTCCATGTATCTAACATTTCTTGCATGCTATAGCAAAATGAAAGGAATCTGTTTCCATGGTAGGCCAATAATAACCCATACACATGAGTTTCTTAGCCAAAGAGGGACCACTCAAATGTGTCCCACAAATACCCTCATGTATGTCTTGCAAGGCAGTTTGAGCTTCATCATGCTTGAGACATCGCATGAGAGTACTGTCAAGACCTCGCCGATAAAGGTTGTCAGATATTAGGACATAGAGGGAGGCTTGGTAGAGAAAAGTTTTTTTTTGATTCCAGGATAGGTCAAGGGGTAGGATGTTATTTTTCAGATAAGAATAGATTTTTCCATAAAATAGGGATTCATGTCCAATAAGATGACATATAATACTTGTATTAGGGTCATCATATGCAGGACAAGTCAGGAATTCCACCAAGAACTCAAAATGGGCCTTGGTATCCTCTGAATCAAATAGAGAAGCAATCGTAGCCATCGCATCAGTAGCCTTGTTATCATGCTGGGGAATCTTCTCAAAAGTGATGACTAAGAAATATTGTTTGAAGTCATCAACCATATGTTTATATGGTAATAACTTATCATCTTTAGTCTGATAATCATCATTAACTTGGTTTATAATCAACTGAGAAACCCCATAGACATTCATTTCAGCTACTTTCCATTGTCAAGCCATCTTTAGCCCAATCATCAAAGCTTCATATTCTGCCACATTATTGGTGCAAGCAAAGAGTAGCTTGTAAGATTTTGGAATTGTGTATCCTTGCAGCGTGACAAAGAGAATACCAGCTCCTGAACCTTGTTGAGTACATGATCCATCAAAGTATAGTTTCCATGTTTGTGTAGATAAGGCCAAGATGTGTGCATTAGGAAACTCTGTGTGTATAGGTTGGGCATCCATTAATGGGGCATCAACTAGTTGATCTGCTATCACTTGGCCTTTGATAGCCTTCCTATCCACATACTCAATGTCAAATTCACTAAGTAGCATGACCCACTTAGCCAATCTGCCTGTCAACACTATCTTGCTTAATAGATACTTTAAAGGATCAATCTTTGCAATGAGCTTGATTGAATGTGACATGTAATGTCACCACTTTTATGAAGAAAAGATAATGGCCAGACATGCTCTTTCTATTGGAGAATAGTTTAGCTCATATCCCACTAGGGTGTGACTAATATAGTATACATATTTTTCTTTTCCTTCATGATCTTGCTGAGCCAGAAGAGCACCTAGTGAGACTATCATAGCTAAAATGTAGAGCAAGAGTGGCTTGCCTAGAATTGATGACATCAGAGTTAGAGGATTCACCATATATTGCTTGATTTTATTGAAAGCTTCCTCACACTTATCATCCCATTGGAATAAGATATTTTTATGCAACAAATGCTGAAAAGGATGACTTTGATCTGCTAGTTGAGAAACAAATCTTTGGATGGATTGGAGATGTCCTTGCAAAGATCTTAACTGACTGATGTTAGTGGGGGAAGCCATCTCCATTATTTCTTTAACCTTTTCTGGAGCTACCTTGATCCCTTTGGCTGAGATAATGTACCCTGATAGTTTACCAGATGTGACCTCGAATGTACATTTCTTTGGATTGAGTCGAATCTTATACTTTTCCATCCAAGTGAATATTCTATCCAACACTCTCAAATGACTAGCTCTATCTTTGGATTTTGCTAAAATGTCATCAACATAATATTCCATAATGGTATGCATCATGTCATGAAAGATTGTGGTCATAGCTCTTTGGTAAGTTGCTCCAGCATTTTTGAGCCCAAATGGCATCACATTCCAGCAGTATGTACCCCACGGAATAGTAAAAGTAGTCTTTTCCTGGTCTTCTGGCATAATCTTTATCTGGTTATAGCCAGAAAAACCATCCATTAATGATAACATCTCATGCCTAGCTGTCAGATCAACAATAATGTCAATATTTGGCAGAGGAAAATCATCTTTTGGACAAGCTTTATTGAGATCTCGAAAGTCTATAAAAATCTGGATAGACTTGTCTTGTTTTGAGACTAGTACAATATTTGAGATCCACTCAGCATAATCAATAGCACTAATGAACCCAACATCTAAGAGTTTCTTCAATTTTGCTTTAACCATTAATGCAATGTCCGGATGCATCTTGCGGAGCTTCTGCTTAACTGGTTTAACACCTGGTGCAATAGATAAATGATGCATAATGAGATTAGGGTCCAGCCCAGGCATATCAACATAGGACCAAGAAAAGTTGATTTGTCTCTTTGTGAAATTTTTTGCAAAAGCTTCTTTCTCTGATTCTGTCAAGGATACTGCTACTTTGAGGATGCGTGGAGACTCCTTTTTTCCAATGTTAAGAGGTACTGTTGGTTCTATAAGGATGGCAGATTGCTCTTGATATAGATAATTGGGAAGAATGTCAATCCTTCCATCGTCAGGCACCTCAGAAAGGTTTTCACCATTAGATGCATCTTTTCTTTTTACTATTTTTGGATCTAATACTGCCATTGAGTGGTTTTCATCATTAGATATATTGATTACTTTTATATTTTTATGACAAAAAGGATTGGCACTCTCTGCAAAGTAAGCCATGTCATTGAGTTCAATCAAAAATCTTGACTTGTGATCCCCTGGTGGTAAATGAACCCTAATTCCAAGATAGTAAATGATTATGTCATCATTATGAAAGACATCAAGTTCTAGGTGATCGGGAGAATCCCAATCGATAAGTTCAGAATGTACAAGGGGCATTGGATCATTCGGGCCAGTTTCAAAGGCAAAGATGGTATTGATGGATAATTTGTCAAGGTTTATGATGGTATCAGTGAGGTCTATTTCCACTCTCATTCGATTCATCTATCACAAGATAAAGCTCACTTTCCTCACAATCGACAAAGGTAGTATCACATGGGACTAATGCTAGTGAGTCAGTCCTTGAACTCTCTCCCTCGTGGTAATCATTACTATAGTGATGGACAACATCAACTCCTATTTCTTTAGTACAATCAGATAATGAATCCCATTCATAATTGTTTAAGTTAGAATCATCAATATCCCCAAGTCTATAAATGATTCTTTGTGCTATCCTTTGTTTCTTTGGATCTACATACATACCATGTTTTCAGAACTGTAAGGCAGGAGCTTTAGATGTCTCATGAAAAGGTTTGATCTTTGCTTTTCCTTTTGGTTCTTGTGGTCCTTCTCCTTTATACCCTAATCCTGTGGTATCTCTTTGATAATTTGGATTTTTCAAAATTGGCTTTATAACACCCTCTCTTTGTAATCCTATAGGTCTAGCACCTTGTTATCCTATCTTTTGTAGAAAAGTATACCCTTTACCATAGACATTAGGTGATATATATTCATGTTTTATATCCTCTTCATTCTTCTGTGACTTAAGAAAATGATTAGTATTACGCTCAGTTGCCTCTTTTGATATATTGCCCCCACTTATAAATGTGTCATAAACAAGTGTTGAAGGGGGTTCTGATTGTTGTTTAGTGATCAAGGATCTACCATATGATCTAGGAGATAAAGGTAACTCTATGATGCAAAGAGCTTGACCTAGAGTGTACTCTCCCATACTTTTTTCCTTTATGTCTATCTTGATCCCATTAGATTTAGAAGTTGATGCTATATTACTAGGATCAATGGGTGTAGTTGTAGAAGATCTAGTATGATTATAAGGTACCAAGGAATCAGATGTCTTCAAAGTGCTACAATACTGGAAAGGATTAGTATCTCCTTTGATAGTGATCTCCTGACCATTATGAGGGAATTTTAAACATTGATGATAAGTTGATGGCACAACTTGCATGGAATGAATCCATGGTCTTCCCAAGAGAATGTTATAAGAAAGATCCATGTCAAGAACTTGGCAAGGTACATCTTTGATTATAGGACCTACTCTGATAGGAAGAACAACAGATGCCTTGGATGACCTCTCTTCATCATAAGATTTAACTATGATTTTCTTCTTTGGATCTACAACATTTTCAAAAAATCCCAATGCAAGGACTAATTTCAATGTGCATATATTCAAGCCAGCTCCTCCATCTATTAGTACTCTCTTGATTTTGTGACTCTATACAAGTACTTCGATATGTAGGGGAGCATTACAAGGTTGGGTAATAGCTTAATCATCATTTTCAATGAAGGATAGGTAATGTGGGGTTGTTAAATGTCCCACCATAGCTTGAAATTGATCATGATCTAGATTCATGGGGACCTGGGTCTCTAAGAGAGCTTTCTCAAGGATATCTTTGTGAGATGGGGATAGACGCAAAAGCTCTAAGATGGATATCTGGGCTGATGTTTTCTTGAGTTGTTCCAAAAGATTGTACTAGTTGGAAATATTTGGTGTAGACTATGGGACATAAACATACTTGTTTTGAGAGGTGTTTGGTTTAGATGGGACTCCTTGGAGAGTAACCTTGGATTGAGCACGAGTAGTAACATGGATTGGTTGACTCTCTGATTTTTCCTTTATGGTAATGACATTGGCATAGTACTTAGAAGGATGACATTCAGAAATGTTACCAACATATCTATAGGGTGTAGTATTATAATTGGCTTGGCTGTCACCCTTAGTGTTGGAAGAACCTCCTTTCTCATGCTCAGGAAGTGGATCTTTGAAAGCTATATGTGATTCATTCGAGGTATGTCCATCAACACTAATTTCACCACTTTTAATTAAATCTTGAATTGCATTTTTGAGCCTTTGGCAGTCATTGGTTTTATGTCCTTTTCCTCTATGAAATTCACAATAATCATTCCCATTCCACCAAGAAGGTTTCACTCTAGGTTCAAAATCTTTAGTTTCAGGAAGTGTAATGAGTTTCTTTGTGATTAACTTCCATAATGCTGATTTGAGAGACTCCCCTAAAGGAGTAAAATTTCTTTGAGGTGACATAAAAGGCAATCTTGGTTTAGATGAATCTTTGTTGGTGTTTGGATTTGCTGATTGATTGCTATAGGTAGCTTGAGTAGCATTGGCCTTACTTGTGAGATTTAGAAGGGGTTGTGTTGGTTTGACATTACAATTATCAACAATCCCATCATTGACAATGTTTTTGTTTTTATGCCATAATTTAGATTTTTCATTGTTATAGTTGTTGGGATTGGAATTTGAAGACCCAGCATTGTCCTTGGAATAAAGGTTAATCTCACCTTTTCTGACGATGGCTTCCTCAATCTTGACACCATTTTCTATGAGCTTATTGAAGTTTGGTGGACATTGCAATTGTACCCTATAACTCATTTCTGGTGTAAGGTTATGCACAAAAATATCCATCTTTTCTTGTTCAAGAATCATTCATGGATACCTAGAAAACAATTGATGCCATCTTTGCAAAAAAGTAAAGAAGGGTTCTCCATTATTTTGATGTGCATTGCAAAGATCAAGCATAGTGACTTCATGTTTGATATTATATGAGTAATGAGTTAAAAACTTGTCAATAAGCTCATTGAAAGATTTGATGCCTGGGGGTAGTTTGGAGAACCATTCCATGGCTTGTCCTCCTAAAATTCATGGAAATAGTCACATAAGATAAGTGTCATTGTGAGTGACTTCAATACAAGCAACACAAAACTCACGAATGTGGTCTTGTGGATCCAAATTCCCTTTGTATTTGTCAAATTTTGGTACCTCAAAATGAGGAGGGAATGGAATCATTGCTAAATTCTTATCAAAAGGATAAGGACATATATCATCCAAGGAATACTTCTTAGTTGATGATCCAGTTTGGCTGTCATGGATTTGTTGTTGAAGCATCTGGACTTGTTGTAGAACGAGATCCAAAGATAATGTTTTTCCTTGAGTGTTTTGTGAAATATTTTGTTGTTGAGTATCCTGAGAAGCATTGCATTGCTGATTGTTTTGAGAAGCATTGTTTTGTTGGTTGTTTTGAGAAGCATTGGATTGCTGATTGGTTTCCTTTGCTCCATGAGTATCTTGAGAACTACTAGGGATTTCTTGATTATTTTTATTGGGTGGTTCTCTAAGATGGGAAACATCAAAATAACTTGGTAGTTTGGCTCCTTGTTGAACAAGCATGAGGAAATACATCTAGCTATGCATGTCTAGGAGTCTTTCCATGACATTATAAAATCTAGGATCTTGTGTAGCATCCCTAAGTTCTTGATCTGTGGGTTCCTCATTTGATGTAAAAAGTGAAGTTTTCTTATCCAAACCAAGGATTTTCCTCATTGTTTTTGTTTCCTTCCATCTTGTCGAGAGATTCTAGATCAATGGTTTTTTTAAGTTTCTGAGATCGAGTTTGAACCATAAAAATGTGAAAGTGGATTGTGGGATGAAATATTTTTGATGAAAAGATATGGAAAATGTTTGATAAAAAAGATATGAAAAGGATTGAAAAGTGTTGAAAATGGATAAAACAACTTGATAAGATCTAAGTCAATAAGAGGTATGGATCTCACTATGATATGACAAAGTAAAATCAAGAGATAGTAACCTAAGAAAGTTTGATTGAGGATGATAGATCCTGATATGATAAACCCACAAAGATCAAAATCTAATAGATAAGGTGATGTTCAACACTAAATTTGGAATTGTAAAGATTGGAGGAAATGATTTGATGACTTTTTGATGAAGGAAGAATGATAAAAATTGATGAAAATGGTCAAACTTAAGATTAGAGGTCCATCTAAAATGAATGTTTTTCCAGAATCTTACTGAGGATGAAAATGGGTATTTGAAAAAGTAATTTTGAAATTTTCAAGGTCTATGGAAATGCTCTTTGTTGTAAATGTGCAGGACAGTTCAATATATTCACAACAAGATGTAACAAATGCGCGGATGTATCTAACAGATGCGAACTAGAAAAATCAAAAGCATAGACAATATGAACATATGCGCAACAGGATTGATCAAATGCACAACAGGATGTGACAGATGCGTAGGTTCTGAATTTTTGATGATTTTGAACTGAAAATTTGAATTTTTTGGTTTTCTGATGGTTTGGTTTTTGAAAAAAATAAAATGCATAGACACACACATGCAAGATAGAAATGATTTTGATCTAATTTAATCTAGTATGAATGCACAAACATGCTTACAATCCTAAGGTTGGGAAGGATAGTATCTGCTGAATCCCCACTAGGATAATAAAATCCAGCCACACAAATCCACAACGGACAGCCTAGGAACTTGGAGGCACAGGCTCCTCCTTACAGTGCACTCACTTCTCAGGCACACCAAGTTCCAAATTCAATGGGTCATTACTTCCCAAAGAATTGCTATCTCTACTTTGAATCGTGAGTAATGTGGGGTGTCTTCATGGGCTTGGGTGACCCCTTGAGCCAACAAATAGAAGGTTTTTGGCCACTATAAATTTTTTTTTAGTAAGGACATCCTTTCAGGTGGTTGTGATCAAGTCATTTTCCCAATTAAGGGGGCTCTCCCAATCCTTTCAAAGCAAGGCTTTCACCTCTACTATGTAGGACTTTAACGCACCATAGGGGTACTGGAGGAGATTTTGGTTGCCACAATGAATTCACACCTATCTAATGTGAGACTAATCACACTAGCATTTTTTATATACCGGTTTGGAAGGGCTTGGCTTTAGCCTATTACTGGTTGGGTCGTTCCTTGGGGTGAGTACCTCTTTTCCCACCAAAGACCACCCTCTAAAAATTATAACAGTTTCTCTTACACCCAAGGTCCACGAATGGTGAGGGGAGAGGATATGTTGTTATAATTTTGGGATTACAGATATACTTAGAAAGAAAAACACAATAGATAGAAAATATACTCTAAAGAAGACACATGAAGTTGAAAAACATGTAGTATTTTAAAGCCCAAATGAGGTTATAGTTTATTTGGCAAACCCCTTAAGAGACCTGCAAACAAACTTTTAGAGATTTTAGTAATGGGGTCTTCAAAATAACATCCTACAAAATAGCCTAAAGACTACCAGAATGAACAAAAACCTGTTAAAGGATTAGCTAAAATGAAAAACAACTAAAAAACTGAATTTAACTATAACAGATTACAAATGCCTAGAAATAGAGTGTAAATGCATCGAAAAGCAGAATAGATGCGCCAAATGTATGAATGTGCAGCATAAAGAAATATATGCACAATGAGATGGAGTAAATGCACAGTGGAAAATAAAATAAGCACAAAATAGTTTAATGAATGTGCAGGAAAATGAGGAAGATAGATATCAGACAATGTTAGGATGGATGCGCAGCAAAAGTGGATGAATGTGCAAAAATGGGGTACAAATGCGCAGAAGTGACCTGTAGAAAATCTGCACACGAAAAACTTAAAAATAGAATGTTAAAAATGTGGGTAGCCCCACAGTGGGTGCCAAAAATGTATCCAAATTAGATGTCTAACTACTCTAAATGATAAATTAACTATTCTTAGATTAACAAATCAAACTAATTAGCAAACAAAAATGAAGAATATATTAAAAATGAAGCTAAAACAAGGTTTTACCTTCACCTACCATGTATCTTGTCTCCATTGTCCTCCTAGCTTTGATTTCTTCGATGTGTTGAGCTCTCAGATTCCAATTTGAAGCTCCTTGCCCAAGATGACACCAAAGTGTGGAGATTGAGTGAATTATATGCAACACTAAAGCCTAATTATGCAAATATGGTGAATGAGATGCAAGTGATATGAAAATGGCTTGATTATGCTTGAATGCTCTTGAAAATGCTTGATTTCTAGATTGCTTGAATGCTTGATTACAAAATACCTATTAGCTCACAAAGGGAAAATGAGGCTCCTTTTATAGAATTTTGGAGGATCCAAGCCTAGGTGGCACAATCCTACAGTGGAGAATGAAAGGTGGAAGATCCTAGGGTTAGAATTGACTTGGTTGAAGGAGTTGAGAGAAAGGGGGATGTAGTTGGAATGTGAGAGGAAGAATAGGGATGATGTTCCTCTCACATTGACATGTAGGAGAACAAGGTGGAAGGGAAAGACACATGTCAAGTGTCTCACAAAGACCAAAGAGAGAAAGAGGGAGAGACATTTTCCTCAATAGGACTCTTGGTACAAGTGTCCCATGAGTCACCTTTGACCCTTAGAGGTGGCTTAAGAAGCCCTTTAGGAATAGGGATTGTCTCTTGAATTGGTTTAAGAGAGGACATGTGGTCATGAGACCAAGTCCTATGAGGCCACATAGCCCTTAAGAATAGGACATGTGTGGGTGAGGATAATTACCAATAAATAATTAATAATAATTATTTATTTTAGCCAAAGTGATGTGTCAAGTGAGTGGGTAGATGAGGTGGACTAGGGGACTTAGTCATATTTAGGTGATTGTATATTTAATTAAATCACTTTAATAAGACTAATTAGAAGACTTAGGATAGAGGAATAGACTATAGTGAATTTACTAAATAAATTGAATAATCTATTTAAATAGATGAAATAATTATTAATTGAATAATAAATATTTAATTAATTTATCAAGTCAATATCAATTAAATAATAAATATTTAATTAATTAATCAAGCCATTTTTAAGTGTATACACTTAACATGTCTAAATAGTATGTTTTTGCCAGATTAAGGTGGGGGGCATATATAGGGTCTCCCTTGTACTATAGTTTTTTATTTTTATATGCTAAATCTTGGAAGGTAACACACATAAGTTGCTAAATCTTGAAAAGACACGCATCTATATGCTAAATCTTCCGATGGTAACACACATAAGTTGCTAAATCCTGAAAAGACATGCTTCTATATGCTAAATCTTCTAATGGTAATGCACATAAGTTGGTAAATCCTAAGGAGACACACATTTTTCAAAAATTTTCAATATGCTAAATCCTCTGAAGGTAATGCACATAAGTTGCTAAATCCTGAAGGGACATGCATTTCCAATTTTGAATATGCTAAATCTTGGAAGGTAACACACATAAGTTGCTAAATCCTGAAAAGACACGCACCTATATGCTAAATCTTCCGAAGGTAACACACATAAGTTGCTAAATCTTGAGGAGACACGTATTTCATATTCAAAGTGAAACAAGAAGGTGGATCTATGGATATTCTAGAGGCCATCAGAAGATGTATTACAATTGCAAGCATAGTTTATGGGTGAACCTGTTGGGCTCTCCCTCCAAGGTGATTCATGGTAAGGTGGGCATCTTACCAGGCGAGGTAATCACTCTTTTCCCTGTCTCTCTTTTCAATTTCATGCTAGTAGGACTGTATCATGAAGCTATGTCATTTATATTGTTGTTCTTGTCTTTCTTATGTAAACATTTATGCTTTTATGATAGCTTTCCAAATATGATGTTAGTATAAGAAATATTTCTTAGCAAGGTTTCTTATGCTAGTTGATTTGGGTTTGTTTTAGTACTAACCCCTCTTTTGTGTCCTTTTGTTTTTCACACCCTTGTGTGCGTATGTTGAGTTAGAATCCTTAGCCTGGGGACTTGTGTCCCTAACTAAGTGTCATTCTATCTCATTTCAAATCCATTGGGATCTCTTCTTCCTTCTCCTTTACCAAGAGTTTGCATCGAATCCATACTCTTGCTAAAGTGGGGGCTTAATGTATCATCTTAAAATGGAAGCACTTCCATGTTAAGAGAATTTATCCCTTTGAGTGAGTGGTCTAGGTCATGTCAAGCACCTTGAATATGCTCTTTTCTTGGATCATACTTGTTCTCCTCATTCTGCTTCTATCTGTCCCTGATTTTCACTTCAATTTGCATTTCCTAGCATTCTGGGTCAGGATCCTGAGGTTTTTGACCATAAGGTCAAAGTTGACCTTATGGTGTCAAAGTCAACCTCAACCCTGACCTGGTCAGGATCAACCTCAACCTTGACCTGGTTAGATACAAGCTTGTCCTTGACCCCTTATCTAGATTTCAAATTTCCTTGATTTTCAGGTGTTGAGTTTCAGGGATATTTGTTTTCCCACCTCCGGGTCGGCCATTTCAGGTTTCAAAATGGTAAATCCTCAAATTTTATTTAATCTAAGTATATTTTCTAAAGGTTAGGACCTAATTAGGATTTAATTCTCCTAGGTGGACCCTCTAGAGGATTGTGCCCTAGTTCACTATAAAAGGAGGCCTTCCTCTCTCATTTTCATCATCAAGTTTCCAAGCGATCTTCTTTTGCCATCAAGCAATCAAGTTTTGCAATCTCCTCTCTCAAGCTCTCAAGGTGATCAAGCAAGCATCCATTCAAGCATTCAAGTCCTCTTCTCCATCCAATTTCTCCATTGAAGATCAAGGATTAAAACATTCAATCCATTGAAGGGATTTGGTTCAAGCATTCAAGATTCATCATTCAAACCCTAGATCTAGCCATCATGATGGTGTGATCTTCGTTCAAGATCCTTTTGTTCATCTTCAAGATCCATTCTTTCTTCTATCAAGGTAGATTCTAAGCATACAAGCATGGAGGTTTTGTATTTACTTTCATGGTTTTGATTTACATTTACCATTGTTGTGTTCAAGCTTTCATATCAATATACTTGTTTACATTCAAAATACAATTACATATCTATCGAATTGCATAGCTTCATTGTTAGATCCATTTCTACTACTTGCTATCATTCTTATTTCAATTTCAATATTAAGGTTGATTCCAAACCAGGGTTTGACCAAGGCAAACCCCTCAAACAAACAACAAGAACCCTCTTTTTCTTGCAGGTACAAGTGCATAATTTTAGATCTAAGAGTAGATTTGGATACTCTTTTCGGTGAACTTTCAGGATCTACGAACAAAGTTAGAATCGACCTTCAAATAAAGAATGTAGCCTTTGACCTTTTATGAGGGTCAAAGACTACCTGCTGTCGGAAAGACAAAAGATTTCTAAGTTTTCTTCGTCTCGGCATTTCTAGTCTCAAACAGGTTGCAGAATTACCTGAAAGTACACACAAGCATCAGAAATTGGCATTTTCTAAATTTTCCCTAATTTGAGGTTAGTACTTGTATTTAAATTATTTTAGATTTCAAACATAATTCTACCATAGGGAAATATAGGGTTTTCTCTCTGTTTCATATTCTCCATAGATTGATTCAATTGTGCATTAACCTTTTGGTTGATCAAATTGGATCTCTCCTTTGGGAATTTGGATTTAGGAGTGGATCTCATATTTCCCCCATACATTACACTTACATATTTAAATAGAGGTAATTCCATTTTACCTCTATTTAGCTGGCTTCTGACGAATTGAAGAAATTGGCATTGTCCGCGGGGATACTACCATTATTTGGATGCATGTTCCATGTCCTATTCATCCTTTGTTGCCCAAACTATTTATCTTGAGAGTCATTCCCATAACCTCCTCCATTGTTATTATTGTTGTTGCTGTAATTGTCATAATTATGATTCTAGTTTTGAGAGTAGGTATTCGGGACAACAGCTGGCCATGGATAGTTTCCTTGATTCAGAGTTGGGTTGTGCTTCATTCAGGTGATCTCTCCGGTCAACTGGGACAACATCTTCTTCATGGCATCTAACTTGTTTACTAGAGCTTGATCTGGTTCATTTGGGACAATGACCTTTTATTCACACAAGGAAGCCCTGTGCATATCATATCCCAGGTATGTGATGGCCAGCGGTGGGGGAGCAACATATGGAGCTGGTACTAGATTGATCCTTGGGGTTTGTTGTATTGGAAGTTGATTATTTGTTGTGAATGGACTAGTCACAAAAGCATTCCCCAATGTTGGTGGGATGCCATAATTCCCACCTACTTGTGGGTCCATTTGTTGGGTGAACAATATAGCTTCATTGCACACTTTCTCCAAAGTGTCAATATATCCTGGAGGCAACCTTTTCAAGAATATAGGTGTTAATGGATCTAAGGCATGCAAGTATACTTGTATGGTAGTGCTGACTGGTACAGTGTATGGAGCTTCAAGCTTCTGGTACATCTTGTGGAAATGGTGATTGAACATAGTGATCGATTCATTGAGGTCTTTTCTTACCGAGATGAACTGGTGACGAAGAGTTGTCAGATCCACATATGATTTGAATTGATTTAGGAACTTTGTTTCAAATTCCCCCCAAGTAGCAATGGATCCTCATGGAAGATTCAGATACCAATTATATGCAAACTCCCCTAGTGTGTAGGGGAAGAGGCGGTACACGGTGTCTTGATGAGAAATCTCTTTCTGATTGCATAATTCCTTGAATGCGTGAACATGTTCTTCCACTGTCCTAGATTCTCCATAGATGAAACGTGGGTAGAATTTCTAAGGATTTTTGGGCAGCTGATGGAGCTATCCCTATAAGTTCAATGGTGAAATTTGAGCATTTGTGAAAAATGCCATTGGAGCTGGTGGTAGAGGAGCAGTAGGTGGGGCAGCAATGGTTGTAATTGGAGGAAGATTTAGATGATCCGAAGTATCATCTCCGTGCTTTGTTTTGCTACTGTGAGGTCTGCAAAACTCAATAAGTTCAAGGAACTCCCCTTTTTTGGGTGAAGATATAAGGACTTGTTGAAATCTCTCAGGAGAGAATGATCCAATATTCCAGGGTGTCCCTTTTGAGGGTCCTACTTCTAGCACCACTTCTGTTGAGCACCATTTTTACATGAAGACAACGACTAGGAATTTGCGCGAGCAACTCCCCCTCTTGGAAGACTAATAGAATCAATCTCAAGGTTCCTTCTGGCTGGGTCTCAACCACTTGGATAGCTCAATGGAAGACAAATGTAAATTTGTTAACAAGGAGACCTTTTCTAGTTCTTCTCTCAAGGGAAACTATAAAAAAAACTTTAGGAAACCAAAAGTTCTCTTTTTTGATACAATTTTCAGATTTTGGAATGAAAGCAATGCTAATTTAATTAATATACTAAAAATAACTTGCAAGGAGGGTTAGAAGATGTAAGGTAACAAGAGATTTTAAATGAATTTTTTGAAAAGAAACCTAATGGACATATGCTAGCATCACACCACCATGAAAATTAAATAACCAAGAAGATGAAGAAACCCACAAAATAGAGATCAGATCATGTCACAATCTTCAGTTGAATGGATGCAATAATCAACAGAATTGAACAAATGCATACGTATGATGAGCCAAAACTCATTAGATCATGAAGCCACCCCAGATGTGCACACACATGAGACAAGTTAATCTTCAAGCACCAAAGAACAATCTTCTCTGGAATTCGTCACAATACAACAATGCAATACTAGCAAACACCGACCTAAAAGATTGCAGACTTAAAATTATTAAACAACCAATTGGCTCTTTGAAATAAAGAATGAGCAATCCACACATTCACACATCTCACATAGATAGTAGAAAAATCACATCATGAATGAAGCACCAACTGTATATGTTATATTAATAATCAAATCGACCCTCATTACATCATTTTATTACAATTTATAGAGCTTTGCTCTTATTTTCGTAGCTAGGGTTTCACTGCAACTAGAACTTGAAAGTAAATCTAAACTAAAGCTTGCATTAAAGAAACTACTTCTAAAGGTTAGCTAAATTATCATAACACAGACTTAATCCTTGTGCATTACAAAGATTTGAATAAATCAGGTATTAAACAACTCAAAAAGGGAGCTAGAACTCGTGCATGCTCTTGATAATCTTCATGTTTCTACCCTTGATCTTTGGCTTTGGCTTTTGCACATGGAACCAACTAGAAGAGATCCCAAAATCATGCACAAATGATCCCAAAAAGAAAGCCCAGATGACTAGAAAATGATCTCTGAGATAACTGGAGTTAACTTTCAGACGTGCCAAAAAATACCCAAATCCTGACAGTTGGTCTGAAAAACTCAAGACCCAAAATTGACTAAGTACCAAGTCCTTTATCTCTAAAACTTCAGACTTGCAAACTTGTTAGAGGCCAAAAAAGCCACATGGTCGAAATGCTGAAAATCAGGCTCTGCAAAAATGGCTGTGTCAAAATTGGATTTTCTATACAGAAAATTTGGCAGATCTTAGACTAGAGGCTTACTGGCTGGGGGGCACTTTTGGATGTGCTTTCTTGAACCTATCTACTATCTCCAGCACCTCATCAAAGTCTGGCATCTTAATCCCTTGAAGGATCTCTTGCTGCCTATCTCAAAAGTTGGTCAGTTCTTGTGCAAAAGCTTTTATCTCTTCTTCACGAGATAACATTTTATGAATTTCCTCCTTCTGGTAAAACATCTGCTGGAGGTCTTCTTTAGTCTTCACCCCTTAGAATATGCCTAGGTACTAATTGATGATGTCATTTACTGAGTACATAGTCTTATCATCATCTTCATCAAACAAATCTAGGTCTAAGCCTTTAAAGAACTCCTGCAGCTCCTTTGCAAAAAGCATGCTGTCATCTCTCCTCTTGTTCAACCTCTTGAGAACCTTTTTGAATATGGCCAATGCCATAGCTATCACTTGGATCCACTCTTCAAAATTATCCAATTCCGATCCTTCATATATCTTCATCAATACCTGGAACTGTTGCTTCCTTATCCTTGTCAGCTCATCCAACACCTTTTGCCAATTAAGGATGGTTTCCTCTGCACCATTTTCCTCACTCATAATTTCCACCAAGGAGGTTATCTTGCCAAAATGTTCCAGAAGGGCCTTAGGATCCTCTTGAGGGATAAGCTAGTGAACTACTCAAAATCAAGCTTCCACTCAGCACAAGCTTGTACAAAAGAATGTGGAACATCTATATCTATATCCCCCTTCTTCTCCAAAATTGCCTATAATGAGGCCTCGGGGTTATCTGGGTCAATTGGACCCGCTATTTTCAAAATGAATTTCTTCATAGCTTGGTTTTTCTCTACCAGATCCTTTATCCTCTCTTCATCTTTATCCATGAAGCCTAAAGCATGCTTTGATCCCAATGTAGCCAAGGTTTTGCTACCTTCTCTGGTGGGCTCCCCCAAATCTACCTCCTCCAACACATAGTCATCTGGAGTGATCTCATTTGCACTAACATCCATTGTAGGAACATCCACCTATGCTTTCCATTTTACCACTTGGTCTTGAGTGACGTAAGACATTGTCCTTGCTTGAGGAATTGGCTTTGTTTGATGGAAAGCATGCCCTAGCGTGGTCATATCAACCTCATCATCTATGTACACCCTGACTCTCAGTTGTACCTCTTTGGTGAACCATGTGGGATTTGAGAATGCATTCAATGGCTCATAGGGAGCAACCAATGTGGAAGAGGTCATCAGGCACCTTGTGTCTATTTCCTCTTCTTTCTCTATTTCCTGTTCATCTTCAGTATTTTGTCCGCCCTCTTCCTGTGTGCACTCCTCATCATCAGCTGTTTGCTGCTCATTAGCCATTTGTTCCTTAGTGTTTGTTTGTGGCTTAGCTTCTTCAATATGTGGTTCTTCTTCTATCTATGATTCTCCCTTATCATCTAGATCCTCAGATCCTACATGAGCTTCTTGCATTTTCTCTCCTCCAGTGACTTCTGCTTCTTTTTCCAGCTCCTTCGAGCTCTGAGGCACTGATTCACTATGGACCTATGGTAAGGGCACATGAACTTGGGGAGGAATATTGAGTGAGGGATGTGTAGGAGACATAGGGGGAGTGGTTGAATGGGCTGGTGGAGGTGGAGTCGAAAGGGGAACATGGGATGAAGAAGGTTGTTGAGGCAACATAGTGTTTTGTACTGGAGTAGAAAGTGGGGTAGTGGGAGGCTCTTGAAGTGGAACTGTAGGAGGAGTTGAAGGCCAAGGTGGAGGTGGAGGTGGAATAGATGAATCCAATAGGACCTGTGTACCTACATATTCTTCTGAAGTGACCCCAACATAAGAGTCCTTTTCTGGCTCTATAGTTTCCTTTTGGGCCTCAGTTATCTCCACATCATCTTGTCCTTAAGGTCCCTGTTGTAGACCCTCTCCCATGCCACTAAAAAGACTTGTAAATCACATAGGAGCTTGTTGCTCAAACTCCTTGAAACCATGCAACCCTGCAAAATCTGTGATGTCAAATTCATCATCACCAAGGGCATCCAAATTTATTGGCTCTCCTTGTGTAGCCCCTTCAGCATCCTTAGGATCATCATCCATTATCCTCCTTTTCTTCAAGAATCCTATAGACCGAGTCCTCCTATTGAAGGGAACTTCATCCAATTCATCTTCATAATCCTCCACCAGGGTACCCATTTGAGTGGGCATTGAGCCTCTCTTTCTCTTGTATACATGACCCTTGATAACTCTAGATGGCTTGGGTCCTATAATCTTGAATTTGGTTTTCTTTGCCAAGCCTGGAAAATCATGATCACTGGATGAAGGTGCTTCTAGTGGGGCAATACTTCCAACCATCCTATTTTTTACTTTCCTAGAGTGCATGGCTGGACCATATGCGGTGGGGCACTCATGCTGATATATAGTTTCTGGCTTCAGAGGAGCAACCTCTTTGAACTATGGTTTTGGTATCTTTTCTCCCCTCTTTTCTCGAGAGGGTTTCTCTTGGAGTTGCTTCATGGGGAGCGGTTGCATTGGGAAAGGATGAGCAATCCAAGATTTAGTCAGCTTAATCACATGCCAGGCTTTGAAATCCATGCTATCATTCTCATCTCAATCCACTTTTACATTTAAAATGGCCCTTGTGAACACATTGTCTATATTGTATATGGAATCTAGAATTTTATCCGAGTCAACATCTACAGCCTTTTGCAGAATCTTCAACAAAAGGGCACCTTGTGCTAGCTCTAGACTCATTCGACAGTAATCACAAACCCTTACCTCATAATCATCAACATAGTTAGCCGAATGATCCTCTACGTGTGGCTCATGAACATAGTGCCTTCCCATTATGTGGCTGTAGGTACCAATGGGATCAAAGTGAGGCCTCACCAGCTTGTAAGTTAATAGTGGGAATTCATCCCACTCCCAAGTCAAAGACTTGCAAACCTTCATATTCGGCATGCAGTGGGGGCCAATGGAAATGGAAAAATCCCAGCAATGCTTCTTCTTGTGCTTAATGTGTTCATGTGCATTAGATAGTTGCCTTGCGATCTCCAAGAGGACTACTTTATCAGAAGGGTATCTTGGTAGCTTCTTCGGTGCCAGGGTGCTTCCTACCACTTGAATGTAAGTGAAGGTCCTGAATTGTATGTAGAAAGCCCCAATGTCCTTTACTTTAGCTGTTGGCTCGGTAGATAGCCTTTTGGCATAGTCTCCCTCAATGGAGCGTATGATGGCAAAAATGAAAGCATCATTTACTATTATGAAGTCCAGGCTATTATGTGTGTAGAAGTCCTTCCTCACCAGTTGAGGATACAAGGTACATGGCCATGTATTCTATTCACCCATTACCCCAACTTTGGTCAATCCTGGATATACTTCCCATGCAACTAGCAGATACAAGACATATGAGGTCATGTAGAAATGAGGGTCTATCTTAACCCGAACCAATTGCTCATCCAAATTGTCACTTAAAATGGAGGCCCAATCGAACCTCACTTGTCTTTCTTTTATCTTTTGGATTAGGATGATCATCCAAGGTTCCATTTGATGGGACTTAGGCAACCCGTACACCTTGCTGATCATTGTTATGGCTGCTTGGATATCTTCTTTCATATACGCTCTTCTCATATCAATTCTATCCAGTTTGTTCTTGGGCAATGGCTGCATCAGGTACTCATTATTGACAATGTTGTGAGCCCTCTGTATGTCCTTATTATAGAATTCCATTCCCTTGTTGATGTTGAAATTAAAGAACTTGTCCACCCCTTTGGATAGATGAAAAACATCCTCAATGTTGTTGGGCCTCAAGTCCAAGACCACTTCACCAACACTGTTCTTCACCATGCATTCATCAGGGACATAGTTACTGGCCAGTGTATTGATTAGTTTTGACGATTGAATGGAAATCGGGTGAGATGCCGCATTCACCAGAGAGCAGTGGACTAATGAAGTACAGTCCTTTGAATGTCCTATCGACTACTCACATTTATTCAGGTACTCATTCCAGCTTACGTTCCTAATATCGGTGTCTGTTATGCCTGCATGCAGGTTCGTCACTTTGGATGGTGGGTGGTAGCCCTTTAATTGATACTTCATCGCTGGTGATGCTACTACCTTTTCGACCATATCTGCAGAGATGACAAGACATGAATCAGTAACATGGTGGGAGAAAAAACTCAGAAAACAAAACATACTGACAAACTTAAGCTTAAAAGGGACCATAAAACATTTTTAGCCTTTCAGACCTTTGGGGGTGCAAGACTTTCGAAAGGCTGAAAAGGCCGAGAATGCAAAGAAATCCTGATTCCCTAGAACCCCTCTTTTGGAAAATTAGAGGAGAAAAAACCTTCGCAGGCCAAAAACTTTGAAATGCTGAAAAGAGCCTTGATGCAGTTGCCTTAGGCTGTGAAGGGTTTCGGTGAGTCAGAGAAGACAAATCTTTGGCATCTGAAAGGCCAAAAGGCTGCAACATATATGGGAGAGTCTAGCAGAGGGTAGTCTATCACTTATTTTTAGTGTTTTAGAGGAGAAGGATGTTTTGGTGTGTGACAACACCGAAACACTGAAATCCTTGAAGAGCATACTTAAGAATTTTTTGCAAATTGGAGCGTTCTAAAAGTTTTAGGCGCTGAAGGTCTGAAACTAGGGTTTACAGTCAGACTCAAAAAATGAGTTTGACAATGAGTTTGACCACAAAATCACCAAGGGATGCAAGGTGACTACCTTGACAATCCCTATGGTTGAAAAGGCTGACTCAAAGAAAAATAAACCCTAGACTCTAAAGGATAGGGCTGACAAGCTGACAAACCCAAATACCTAACCTAAAGACCAAAAGGTAAAAAAGAATGAAAGAAAATGAAGGAAAGAGAGAAAGAAAGGATGACAACCCTTGAACAAAGACCAAAGACTTGAAGATGACCAACAAAAACAATAGCACGAGAAAGAAGCAAAAGCGAGTGACCAAAGCTCTGAAACAGCGAAAGAGAGGGCATAAAAGTGAGGTTTCAAAAAACTCACGATGTCTTATATAGGTAATCTTGATGGCTGACATCAACAACCACTGATTGGCCTTTTGGTCTTTTGGGGTTGTCGTATATCCGAAAGACCAAAGGTCTAAAACTAGTCAAGACTGAAGAACACCTAAGGTAAATGATTTTCCCTCCTTACCTTTCAAAATTTTGCACTTTCAGACCTCCGAAAGTGTGAAAGTCTGACAACACCGAAAACAAAGAAAACCAAAACAAACAACAAAAAAAGAAGACCAACAAAAAGAAAAAAAAAAAAGCCAAGAAGAGGGGGGCCCCCAGAAGCCAAAAAGCTTAAGAGGGGAGCGTGGTTGCGGGACCACAAAAATATTCAAATCAATGACATTGATACACTAAATGTGAACACGTTGAGTAAGTTGTTTGAAGAAGAAAATATAATAAGGGTTGTAAATTTTCTGGATCAATATACACAACAAAAGATCCAAGTTGTAGTAGGAAAAATAGATCTTATTGGTGGGGGGCCTTCTATTTCAAGCTTTACTTGCTTTTTTGTTTGCTATCTATTTGTAGATCCCATAGAAAATTTGGTCTTGTGGATGTTATTAAAATATTCATTCATTCATACCATAAAATTGTAATGATAAAGAGAAGATTAACATGGATCCTCAGCAAGGATAACACACAAAAATGGAGAAAGGGTCCTTTTTTTTTGGGGGGGGGGGGGGGGCGGGGGGGGGGGGGGGGGGGGGGGGGGGGGGGGGGGGGGGGGATTGAATTTACTATAATCTTAGTTGATAGACTTGTATAACAAAGAGGGAGGATGAAAGGCCTTATACTTTCTTCAAATTAAGTGCAAAAAAGATGAATTTTGGTATTGGAAACCAATAAAACCCTTTCTAGCTGATTGTTCTTCATAGTTGTGAAGTGTGCGAAGTAGCATGTCAAACTATAGTTGGAGACAACTAGAAATAATCTAGAAACATATAATCATAAGAAATGTAAAAGTTAAAACCACAGTCTTGTATGAAATTATTTTGGGTGAAGTTGAAATTTTTCCATTGAGAATATGGATAACCATCATTGGCCCAAAATGGTTGTGAAGGAAGTTATAAACCATAGGAAGAAAACTTGGATGAATAAAAATAACAATTGTATAAACAAATAGGGTATCAACTTACACGAATGTCCAAACATCCATGAAGAAATAAAAAGTTATGTGACCAAAAAATTTAGAACTGTCATGTAGACTAAGAAGATTGGGTAGAAAATAGCTTATTACATCGAAGAGTTTGACCTAGCTAAGGAAAATTGTGGAAAACATATTTAGGAGTTGCTAATGAAGGAAATTGAGGCTATTAATTACATAATTAAGGATGAGATTGCATCATTTGAAGTGTGAGACTGGTAGGGGGAAGATACCCAAGAAAACTTGGGAAGAAAGAGTTTGGATATTTTGTAATAAGGGAGAAGTAGAAAAAAATGGACTTCATCACAGAATGCACAACTTATGAGGATATTCATACTTAGTATGCAAAAGGTTGGAATGTTAACAACATCCACCAGTTACTTGAGGAATAAGAGATCAACCAACCGACCAATTTCCTAGGTAAAATCAATAGCAGGACATCTAACATGGAAGGAGCATGAAAATAAATTAAGGATGTTTTTCTTGGTCACATAGGTTGTTCAAACTACTGGGCATAATTAAATATTTCATTTCATTCATTTCTTAGTCATGATGATGGCTATCCCCAATTATGCATATGAAAATAAAATTTAATATAATAGAACTAGCATTTGTGTGTACACAATAGGAGAAAGATAATCAGTAGGGGTAGATTATATTTCCTTATTTCACAATTGGAAAGAAGATGAACCACTAGGCTCAAAAGGACTTAAGTGTTGAATGTGTACAATGATAATTTTTATAATGATTAGATGAGTTGATTTAGAGGAATATGATTGGATTATACATAATAGAAGGAAAGAAAGGGATAAATGACAAGTTGTAGAATACATAAACTAACAAAAAGAAGATAGCTTTGCACATATACAAGAAGCAAGGTCCAAAGGATGAAACTAACTTGTAAAATCAAATTGATACAATTTTGAAGGGAATAGGTCACTTGAGTTGACCTATTCCCTACACTTTTGACTATTCCAAATTGTAGACTATTCATAACATCCTGAACTTTCCAGATATGATATGATACAAACACTACCTATACTTGCACACATAAAACAAGGAAAATATTGTGTAGAGAGGGGTTTTCCTTAGGAAAACCCTAGTTAAAAATCAACCTTGAAGTGAGATGAAATAAATGAAAGTGTGTTGTAATAGAGAAGAGGCTAGTTCTAAAATAGAAAGTGTATTATATCTTGGAAATGCAAATGCTCCTTTGAATGTGATCAAGTATGTTGATGCAATAATTTTAACTCTAGACAAAAACCCAAAAGGAAATTATAAAAGACAAAACCTTACATAATGGATGTTGTAGTTTGAAACAATGTTTGATGGAGAGTGAGAAGGATGACTTGAAGAGTTGAAGACTTTAATGAATGTGGATGCTTGAATATATGTAGATGGATGTTTTTACTATGATCTTCTTCTTTGATGTTGGATTCCTTTGTTTGGACTTTAATGAGGGAAAGAAGCTTGATCCATGGAGAAGACTCCCTCAAAAATTCCTTAGAATGCTTGGATGTGAAATTTTAGGAGAGCTCTTGACTTCTTGTGATGTTATATCAAAATGAGCAGAGACATATAGCTTTTATACATCTCACAACATTTCAGGGCTCAAAACTCAAAGGAAGCCAACATAAATATGAAAATATCACTTAACTAATGAGACAAACTCTTGGATTGAATTTTGAGGAAAACATAAGGGAATAGGTTGGCTGAGACAACCTTTTCTCACCAAAAAGTGATAAAACTTATTTTGGGAGTCAGGATTGCGAAGAGAAATCCAAAAATATAGGCAGTGCAAAGTTGGAGTACCAGAAATCAATGCGAGAGTCCATACATGCTAAAATGAGACCTAATTGAGCATCTAATTATAGGTGCTCACACACACACACACACAAAGAGAGAGAGAGATAGAGAGAGAGAGAGATCCTCCTTAAGACATCTATTGTACCTTACAAATTGATAAAAATAGGTACTTTGAAAAGGACACCCCTCGACGAATATTATATATATTATTAAATATATATAGACTAGTAGCAATTGTGTGCAACATAGAAGATATTAAATAAATTAATATATAATTATTTAGCATTATATTATTATTAAATTATATAAATATATAATAATTATACTATATTATAATTATGATCATAACCATAATTTTATTCTAACCCTAACTTAATTTTATTTCAACCCTATATAATATTAATATAGTATTTATATTATCAATATATTATTATTATTGTGGTAAGCACTACTAGAGATAACATAATATAAGATAAATTAATTAATGTCCAACAAGAGACTAACAAGGGTCTAAGGGACTGGAAATGTATAGCAAAAGGAACAACGAACCAACAGACCACCAAATAGTGGTTGGGAAAGCAATCAAGAGTGAAAAAAGATAGAAGAGAACAAGAAACAACAAGAAAGAAGAACAGACACAAGAGAAGGACTAAGGATCATTTTCAGGTAGAAAGAAATTCAACATTGAAGGATAATGATCCAGATGAGTAGGAACCTTGGGCCGTCATTATGATTTGTTGGATATGTATCGCTGATAGGTAAAGGTGTTGTGGGGTCTCACAAAGCTAGAGTGACTGATAATGGAGGCATTGTGAGGCCGCTTCACCCCCCATAATGGAGATGAGCATGAGAAGAAGGCTATAATGAGCTAATCAGATATCCATCTCTAGGGGAAATGAAGCTGTAGAGTATGCTCATGGAGATAAAGTGCCAGACTCTCTGATCGGTATATCTGAAGAAAGAAGTCAAGGAAATGCACCCTCTGAATAAGAAATAGAATCTCCCTCTGATCTCATAGTAAGTAGGACAATGGAAGATGAAGTGTGTCTCAGTCTCAATCTTGGCTAGGGTGCATAACCTACAAATCTGATCATCTCTATCAATGTGATGGTCTGTATGGGCTTGAAGGTGGTGAGATCCAACCCTAAAAGATCCCAGTGTGATGCGAAGAGCATGGCACCAACATTGCGATAAGTATCTAGGAAGAACAATAATCCCATCCTGAATGTCTAGAAAGTGCTTGGCATAAAAAGCCATCCTTGGGCACAGACCCCCACATAGATTGAGAGAACCAGTGACAAATCAAGCATGTGGCTGAATAGTTGTGGTAAAAGAAGCCAATTTCTACATCAATATTCAACAACATATCTACACCCTCTTGAGACAAAAGATTGGCATTAGCATTCATGAATGCCCTAAATTCATTCAGATTATATTTTTTTTGACTCTCTTCTTGAAGAGATTCCAATCCTTTTGCATATTAATATTTTTCCATTTAGCATTCTGGTCCATGATACCAATCATAACTTTTGATCCTGGAACCATCAGAAGACAATCCACCACCAAATATAATTTACCATAGAAGTCCCTTCTTGCTACCTTGCCAAAAATACAAATGCCCCAAAGGGTGTGAATAGGTACCTACACTGTATATGAGAAAAATTGCTCATAAATGAGTTCATCATGAATATGCCCTCTATTTCACACATTCTCCTCAAACACCCTTTGTGACAAGACTTTGAGCCTCATTGTCATGGAGATGGAAGAGAAAATCCAAATGCTCATCATGTGATTCATTTGCACACTTGCATTTGACTCCACAACATTCGTCCATTTATAACTGAACTTAAAAAAAATAGCACTTGACTTTATAGAAATTGTAATATTCCAAAGACAAATCTGAATAGGCATTGTCAATTTATTGACAATCAAGAATCATAATGGGAGTTGATTACATAAAATTCATAGTTATTGTCAGAATGACCCAAAGTGTTAGACAAGGTAGTGTTTGAGTATTGTACATTTGTCACCTTGATCGTCCACCTTCTAATCTCAAAGAAAGAAAATTGTGTCTGTTTTGATTTTGGTGATACTCCAAATCTAAGAAGGACCGAGAGCATCTCGAGAGGATAAGAGGTCAAATTGGAGTACTAATCGTATAGCTAGCATCTCGTGAAAAATTCATCTTTCTATTGAAACCATTTTTTCTATCTCAAGGAAGGAATCAACCAAATTATATATAATTTCCTTTTCATTCCACACCACTCCCCTATTTGCTAGGATGTTTGTGGCCTTGTTTACTATAATATGTAACCCAATATGTGATTTAAAAAAAATAAAAATTTGCTAGTTGACACTTCAAATTGCATTCAATATTGGAAACAACATATAGCATAATGTTTGCATTACAACATGAACAATCAAATTTTGATAACACATAAACTTATTCTAACTTTATGAAACTTGTTTTAGAACTTGATTTTGACAACACAAATTAGATTTAATTATATTACAAACCAGGTGCATTCTAATATTGATATCAATTTTTGTGCTTGCTTAAACAATAAATTACAAGGTAATGACATACCACATCTCACTGCCCAATTACATGGATGTACTCTAAACACATTAACACCAAAAATAATATTTTACCAGACCCTTGATGTCACTCCTAAAGGGTTTCAATCTGTAATTAGTTCTCTTGTAAGTTGGTATGATACTCTCCATGTATCTCGTACTTGTACAACACTCTCCTTAATATTTCAAACATGTTAAATGCTTTTTCTAAATGACCTTTAGACCTATATGACACCTCTCTAATGATTCCTAGACTTGTACAACTCCCTTTCAAGAAGTTTCAGACTTGTACAACATTCCCAGGCTTGTACTACCTAATATAAAACTCACAACAATGATTTTTTGGTACTCAATGACTGGATAATTAAATCCTCTAACAACTTATGCATTAGACCCAATAAATCACACTTCATTTCCAAACCCAAACTCCAAAACAAACCTTTCTTGGCAACTATAATAGTAGCAAATGGAAGAAATAGATATCTCAATCAACATGATTTTACCTTGTATCTTGATCAAATCCCCAAACTGTGTCTTTCAACAGTGTAAAGATTGTAAATGAAGATAGATTTCATCCTCACCCTTGATAAAAAATCTCCAAACAATTTCATCAATTTTCCAACTTTCCTAAAAGTGATCCCTTGAAGCTCTTTTATAATATTTTCATAAGAGTTCATTCACTCATCTTTCCAACATGGGATAAATAAAAATAACTCCCCATTTGTATTTTATGTCTCCAATATGTCCTTAAATAAGGGGACCTTTATTAATTAAATATTTCTACTTAACTATAGTCTCACTTTAATAAAGTTAAATATGTGCATAAATGAATCATATCAATCATATTAAAATATTTTGTTGATATTAACCATTAGAGATCGACATGATACTATCACTAAATATCATGGCCCTACCCAAATGACTTACTATAAATAGTAATTATGCCAAAGTTACCTCCAAACACCTCAGAATGACCTGCAACAAAAACTACCTAAGTCAAATGGCCTTAAAGTCCCTTAAATGTATTGGTTAGCTTATGTGATGATGGAGAAATAGGCCAATGAAAAACTCATACAACATGTGCTAGAAAGGGGACATTACATTTACTTCCCTATAAATGTGGGCTAATGAGAAATCATTGAGAATGTCCAAACATTTCTTGATTTTCTCAACCCAAGGCTTTAAATGCCAGTTTATGTCATAATTTTTAGTAACAACATTGATAAATATTTGTGAATGACCTCAATCTCCACATTGTTAATGCCTTTCTCAAGTCATAACCATAAACCCCTAGTGAGATCTTCCATTTGGCTTCATTTTTAGAGCTTATACCTAGTTTCTTGGAAATGCCCACAAGTGTTCTCCTCTATCATTTCTTACTAAACAACCAGCCAAGTGATTGAACCAAGTTCCCCTTTGCTGAACCATAAAAGTTATCTAAGTTCCCTTTTATTGAACCATTAAGTTTTAATTTATATTTACCACTTTTAAGTGTTGTCCATTTGAAATCTCTCATTTTATTTGACTTGTTTGTTATGTTCCTTAATGGTGGTTTGAGTCTATCCCATTTTTACTTAACTTCATTATTCCAATTTTTGAAACGAGATTTAGATTTTATGTTGCAGTTAGAATCGACCAGCTCGCATATCCCATACTCTATTTCCTTTATTACTCCCCTACAAATAAGCATTGATAGTTAAAAATTCTCCTATTATACTCCTTCCACACATGCCAAACTAACATGGAAGGATCCATAAACCAGATATCCCCCCATAGGTCATAGAACTTCTTCCTAAGCCAACTAATTAAAATTGTTACAAGTCCTCCTACCCCAAAGTACACCACCCTAGAGATTGCATAAGCTGGTCCCAACATTTTGTGGCAATGAAACAATTCAATAATAGATGATTGGTTTATTCCCCATCGGATCTACAAAAAAAATAATTATTTGGGCCATGAATTTTAGTTTGAGAAAATCTATCTCCAATCAAGATCTTCTTGTGAAGGGCAATCCACACAAAAAATAAAATAAGTTTTAATCAAGTTATACAATTTTTTATTTTTACAAAAATAAATCTTGGTTTATGTCCTATTACAAGTATATAACAAAGTCACTTTTTACAAAGGATATTATTAACAAATAAAATATGTAACTTTGACCTAGAACTACAAATGCAATTTATTAAGCAATTTCCATTTCTCTATCTGAACTATCTTTGATGCTTTCCGAAGTCAAATTTATCTAGCTTTAAAATTTCTAAAAACATTTACTACTTGAATCATGATCTTGTTCCCAGGGACAAACACATTGATCATTCTTATCCCCCAGATATAATGATTTTTTTCAATATCTGTCATTCTTGATTATAATAGTATAAATGACTGCTCCAAATATCAAGAGAGGCATATATGTTGCTCAATTTCTTCATAATCTCTATACTAGAGGCATGTCCATCAAATATTTTTGTATTAATCACATTCTCTAAATTTCTTTTTATGGTCTTAATGTCCACATTCTAGACTCATTCTTTTATTGATGAGTTTGAGATGATTGACCGACAATCATTTTAGTTACTAAATTTTACCTATTTACAAATTGGCAAGAGCTTCTCTTGTTCAAATAGAATTTGTCTAATATTCATAGATTTCATTCTATACTTGGTATCCATACATTGCATTGGTTTTATTCTATCTCTGAGAAAATATTCTTAGTAATCAAATTATTTTTATCTATCTTGATCATCTTATGAAGGTCTTCAAAGATTCCCTGCCAAGTGGGCTCTTCCTTTTTAGCATCTTTTAGCTCCTTCATGATTCCTTCTTCCTTAGCAACCGCCTGTTTATAAAATTCTTTGGCTTTCTAAGTGATAACCATGGCATATGTTCTCATTTGTTTTATCTATTCTCTAGTTGCTTTCCCACATGATTGGTTTGTTAGAATGTCATGTCGATGCTATAATTTTTGTTGTTATTAATGGTTGTCATTGATGTCCACTTATCCTATGCATAGATGTGGATTGGATGTTCTTGGTAATTCAGTAGAGTGTGCTCTGGATGACATGCCATAAAGACTTATCTTTAGCTGTGTCGATGTTGGTCGAGTATTTATCTTGCAATATATTGTGGTTCATTTCTTTAAGTCTGATCCTATCTAGAAAGTGGTCGTTGTGCTTTGGTCCAAGTATTTGCATTGTAATGTATAGATCTCATCTGTTAGTTCTGAAGATCCTAGTGATGGCTTAACATGTTGTTATCGGTGATGCATGTTGTATTGAGTGAGGTGGTCCATGTGGTCCATTTGTTGTGATATGCTTATATGTGGTCTATTTGTTGGCATGGGATAGTATAAGAGAGCGGTGAGTCTATTTGTTGTGATATGCTTATATGTGAGTAATATGTGAAGTGATAATGAATCTGAAAAGATAATATCTATATATTGATGTATATACGAGCTGGTGCAATCGGTAGTAAATTGTTATATCATTTTTGTGTTGCTGATTATTGGTGATATAGTGACTTCAGTGGTGGATTCATTTTCATTTCTTATATGTTGGTAGTGAGCCTATTTGTATTGACAATGAGCCTTTCCATTTTATGGGTAGTTAGCCCAATCGAAAGTGAGAAAACCAACAGTGAGCCCTTTGTAAAAATCACATGAACCATTTTTCATTTTATGGTAATAGCTTCTCAGTGGTTTTTCCCATCTTAGGTTTCCATGTAAATTTGGGTGTTCATTATGTTGATGTTTTTGTGCTTTCAGGTTCATATATGTTATAAGTTTTTGATTGCTTTAAATATTCATTAGATTAAAAAAGGTTAAGGAAATTGTTTTATAATAACTAATTCACCCCCCTCTTAGTTATTCAACCTATTCAACAATTGGTATCAGAGCTTTGGTTCCTCGGAGAGAGCAAATGGCACACAAATTGAACATTCCTATGTTTGATGAATCTGATTATAGTTCTTGGAAAGAGAAGATGAGACGATACATGATTTATATTAGTTATACTACTTGGAAGAATGTGGAGAAGTTTTATGTTGCACCTTAGAATGACACTACTACTCTAGATTAAATTTTCAGCCTAAGAGGAGAATGAGAAAACAAGGTATGCAATTTTTAGTGCTTTATCAAAAATTAAATTAGCTAAAGTTATTTCATTGTAGACTACTTATGAAGTGTGAGAAAATTTGAAAGAGATCTATGAAGGCAATGATAGAGTCAAGTTATCTAAGAAGCTAATAGCTAAGCTTCATTATGATAACTTGAGATTGGAAGAAGGTGAAGATATTAGAACTTACTTTCAGAGGGTTGACAATGTTGCGAATGAAGTCAAGAACCAAGGAGGTAATATTATTGATGATGATGTCATGGAGAATATCTTGATGACCTTACCAGAGAACTACAATGAAAAGATCTCAACTATTGAGGAAGTTTATGATCCGAAGAAGTTTACCATAGAACATTTGTTTGGCACATTAGTTGTGTTTGAGTTGAGGAAATTCAGAAAATAGAAGAGCAAATATGAGACAACCTTTAAAGCCACAAAGACAAAGGAAGATCTAGATGATGATGATTCAGATGAGATGGAAGAAAAATTTGCAAGAAATATGAAGAAAGTTATTGGCAAATACAAAGGTATGTTACCTCTTAAATGCTTTAGATGTGAAAAAATTGGTCATTTAGCAACTAGGTGTTTAGAGAAGGCTAACCGACATAAGTTTAAGAAGATTAATAAGAAGGAATACTATGTTAATGAAGATTATAGTATATCAAATTATAAATTAGATAAGGAAGACTGCTTGTTTTTGGTAGAACAAGAAAATCCTAGATTTGATATTTCTAACATTTTCTTGGAATATGATGATAGTACCGAGACTTCTTTTTATGCTAGAAGAAATAAGAATGAATGGTTGATATTGATAATGAATATTTGAATCATATGATTGGTGATAAAAGAAAAATTGTAACACTTGATAAATATGATGGTGGTCCTTTTAGATTTGGTGATGATAAGGTAACATATATCGTTGGAATGGGTTCTATTACTTTTGATGGAAAGCATAACATTGACAAGGTTTACTGTGTGAAGGGTTTGTGTCATAATATTTTGAGTGTTGGAAAAATGTGTGAGAATGACTATGATGTGTTTAAGAACGAAGGTTGTGAGATCCAGAAGAAGTCTCAAACAGTTATTGCAATTGGCAAAATAATAGGAAGGAACATATACTATCTTGAAGGAGATACAAAAAGTTGTTTATTATCTCGGTCAAATGATAGTTGGCTTTGGTATCGAAGGATGTGTCACATAAATTTTGACAACTTGGTAAGAATAAGTTCATCATGTGTAGTAATAGATTTACCAAGACTGCGTAAACTAGACATCATTGTCTGTAAGGGATGTCAAGAGTGAAAGTAGGCAATAGAGTCATTCAAGGCAAGAGATCATTCATCTACCAGTTTGTTGGATCTTGTACACACTAATTTATGTGATCCTACCAAAACAAGAAGCTTACAAGGTGAGAGATATTTCATACTTTTCATTGATGATTATTCCAGATTATCTTGGGTTGCATTTCTAAGAGAAAAATTAGAATACATTGCATCATCATCATGTTGTACTTAGGTGTTGTGGATGAAAAAATTTGAAGGATATAGGTATAACATTTGAACATATCTCAATTATGTGTGAAAATATTGGTACAATAATCATTTCAAAGAATCTAGTGCAACATTACAGGACAAAACATATATCTATCAGATATCATTTCTTGAGAGAGAAAGTATTGGAGAACGAGGTTAAACTTGAGTATATACCTACAAAGGAGAAAATTGAAAATATATTTACAAAACCATTGTGCAAGGATACTTTTAAGTATATCTATGTGTGTGAATTTTGTACCTGATATGTAGACACAACACTTCAGTAAAACATTAGAGGTTAGTCAAAATTGAAATCATGCAATGAATTGAAAGCTAAACTAACTAGGTGATTTACTGCCTTCTAATAGGTGCGAGTATGATGTTCTCAAATTGTATCAAGATCAGTGACCTTGATGACACCTAAATGAAGGATTCTAATGCAAAAGATGGATATGGAATGTATGCAATCAATCTATTTTTTTTTGGATTTTCTATGCAATTATGATGAAAAAATGATATGAAACTACTCTATATGAAAACTTGATATGATATGCTAATCTAGAAATGAAATTCTAATATGATATGCTAAAATATGAATGATCTCACAAAGTTGTTTGATTTGCAAAAGAAGCTTTGATTCTTCAGACACCAATTCACCAGCATAAGTTTGCACAATTATGAGATGATTTGAGATGAGCTGAAGTCTTGATTTATAGAAATCCAGGGCTTTGAGGATGCATTGAAAAAAATCCATAAATCACTCAAATAACTAAGGTTGATTTTTGAGTTATTTTTAAATAAAAGATAATTAACTCACAAAAACATGCAAAAGCAGAGTTTAACTCAAAATAGAGTTTAGCTTTAATTGATAATTGGTAGTTGTCTGCTTTTCTTGATTGTGCATGATTTATTTATGAATTAATTTAATAATAAAGTGATTTATTTCCAACTTAACTAATTTTGAAAAATAAAACAATTGATTTATGGGTTAATCAATTATTTTTCAAACTTTTATTCAAAAACAATATTATTAAAAATTGACAACTTGCTTTAATTAATTAAATAAGAATTTAATCAACTATTCATAGGAGTTTTGGATTTATTGTCAAAATTAAATAATACAATTTAGGAATAAATAGAATCAACCTCAGTTAAATAATTAAGTGGCAGAATTAAATCTAATTAATTAAATATTAAGAATATTCAATTAATCAAACTTTAGGATAAATAGGATTTATCGCCAAATAATCATTAAATTAAAGATAATTATGATAATTAGGAATATTACTAGGAATATTCCCTGATGCAGAATTTATGATAATCAATTAGGATTCGATGATGTTCAGATGTGCCTTAAGTTAGGACTTTGATGTCGATTTCGTTCGATGTGTCGATATAGGAGGTTAATGAACTTATAGCCCATTTTTGGGGTATTACAATATCAAGTAGAGGTTGGGGGTTATGCTCCTTGCCAGTGTTTAGTAAATACACTGGAGTGTGCATTGGTCCAATGCATTTCATGCTTATTATTTTCTGGATCAATTTTTGGAGGCTTCCTCTCAGTGGGAGCAAAGTGAGTTTTTATGGAGGATTTTTGGCCCTTTGTCATTATTTCAAAAGGCGGAGAAGAATAGAAGAACATAGAACTTTGATGCTGATATCTTTTGAAAGTGAGTTGTTTACTTTGTCATTGATGAATGTTTCCATCAATAACAAAGGGGGAGATTGGTACAATGTGATGTTGATGCGATCATTGTTGTTGTCATTGATGTCAACATATCCTATGCATAGATGTGGACTAGATGTTCTTGGTGATTTGATAGGGTGTGATTCGAATGATGTGTCATAAAGATTTATCTTTAGTCATGTCGGTGCTGGTCCCATTTATCTTGCAACATAATATGGTTCATTTGTTTGGCTTGGTCCTATTTGGAAAGTGTTCGTTGTGCTTCGGTCCAAGTATTTGCATTGTAACGTATAGATCATATCCATTGGCTCCAAAGATCTTGGTGATGGTGTAGCATTGTGTTATGGGTGAGGTGTGTTGTATTGAGTGAGGTGATCCATGTTTTATTCCTTACCACTGTGGGAATGCTTCGGTGTGACCCATTTCAAATTTCTTTAGGCCAATCTAGTTGTTGGTATGGGATGATATAAGAGAGAGATGATTCTACTTGTTGTGATATGTTTGTATGCGAGTAATATGCGAAGTGATTACAAATATGACAAGAGAAGATCTATGTATTGATGCACACATGTGAGTTGATGCAACTAGTAGTAGACTGTTATATCATTTCTATGTTGTTGATTATCAATGACAGTGACTTCAGTGGTGGATTCATTTTTATTTCTTATATTCGAGCAGTGATCCTATTTGTACTGGCGGTGAGCCTTTCTATTTTCTAGGTATTTAGCCCAACCAACAATGCGAAAACCAGTAGTGAGCCCTTTTTAAAAATCACCTTAACCAATGTTCATTTCATTAGAATTAGCTTCTCCATGGTTTTTCCCATCTTGGGTTTCCATGTAAATTTTGGCATTCATTGTGTTGATGTTTTTGTGCTTTCATGTTCATATCTATTATAAGTTTTTGATTGCTTAAGTATTCATCAGATTAGAAAAGGTTAAGGAAATTTTTTTCTAATAATTGATTCACCCCCCCCCCCCCCTTCTCTCTCAGTTATTTGACCTGTACAACATGGTTTCTATGAACATTATCCATAACCTCCCTTTTGATGACACCATAAGAAATATGAATTGTAGAGGTTGGAACCACATTTATAGGCATGGAAGATGTACCCAAAATATACTTAAGATAAGATGTTAAAACATACACTTTTGTTTCAATTGGTCTTTGGTATGCTTGTCTTTCTTTGTCCCTTGCACTAACTTTGTTGTAGATACATGGAAAGCTTGAATGCCACCTTTATGTGTCAAAGAACCAAAATCTACTTTGGTGATAGAAAATTCAACTTAACTAGATTTGTCCACATTATTCTCTAATATAGGCCAAGGAACTTCCACACATGTGTTCCTTGATGAAGGATCAATTTTTAACCTCAATGCAACTTTGGTCTTCTTGTGTTTATCAAATTTCTAGATTATTTGGTAATTGTATCAAAGTCAAGAATAACTAACTAGGTGACTTTCCTTTTCTTAACCAATCTTTTTTACAACCAAGAGGGAGCATTAGGATGTGGAGAACTTAGGATATATATAGTTGATGGTTCCATCAAGGTGGATAGATCAAGAATGTTCAAGAAAAGGATTTTCATTTGGAATGGACTCCTCAATAAATATGGACAAAGGTTGTGGAGGAGGAGATGATATATCATGACAAAGGGAGGAAATAAGAGGCCGGACATGAGAAATAGTGGGGATTGATTCTTCACTATCAGAATCATTTTGAGGGCTCCCACTTCCTTCTTCCACTACTTCCTTAATCACATCTAAGGATTGATCATTTTTCGTCATCTTGAATCACTCTCACACATACCTTTGAAGACACCTTGCCTATTTAGATCTTCACTATCATCAACCCCTTGAGCTCTCTGCTATGAATTACAAAGATAGGCTCAAATTTGAGTAGTGGAGGAAGAAGTACTTTCTTGTTTATCATCTCTTTTAAAAGAAGACTTTGCTTTAGTTTATAGGTTTGGTTGCAATAGCTTCAGTCATCTTCCTTTTTACCAACTCATTTGACCTTTTGACAATATGAGCAGTTCTTTCACCTAAATCTCTCACTTCCTCACTTGCCCAATTAATGGGTGACAATGGTTGCAATTGAATCTTATCGAAGTAGAGTGGATCTATCAAGTCTAAATGATCATCTTTGATTCCACTTACATCCTATCCTAGCCCAAACTTCTTGATTTTCTCCAAGGTGAAGTGCATCTAATCTCTTCTCCTTACCTCGTAGTTTTCTTTGCAATCTTTCCATAAATCTTCAATTTCTAGAAAATGATAATATTTGGGCTAAAACCTAGGCTATTTCTAACATAATCCTTTCTATCATTTGGGTACCTCATGGTGCCAATGTATAGATTTATCTTCACAAATAAATGTTCACTAGCTTGAGTATCTGAGAATGACTTGCAATTGTAACAACCAAGGCCAATGGGAAAGGAAATATAATCTTTTCTCTTGTTTTTGTACTCCTTTTGAACCATGACAATTTGCCTACAAATTTCTATTAAGATGAGTCTATCATCAACATACCTTGGCAATTTATAGCAATATCCATCAAACCCACTAACCCGCAAGTAGGTGAATCTTTGAAATTGAATTAAGTAACCTCCATGTTTCCTAATTAGACTCATGACCTTTGGAGACATCCTGATCCCAAAATTTTCTTAGCACACTCTTGTCATTAGCATTGTGAAGGCATCATTTCCCCTTAGGAAATTTTTATAGCTTTCTTCTAGTTGTAGTTGTGGGTGAAAATCATATATTTGTGAAGTATTATTGTACACCCCTCTGGAATTGAGTCTTGACCATGTCCTTATACTATCAATTGTATAAAAGAGGAAATAAGTCATGTAGAAATGTCAAAAGACATTTAGTAAATAGCATAGTAATGTTGTAAGCACCTTGATGATGCTCAATTCAAATCTCTTCATTACATTAAAAAAAAAAGTCTTCTAGAAATACTAAATCTGCTTGAAGAAAACCATTTGACTATGTAAATTGTCACTAATGATACTTCCCCAGTCAATAAATTGATTTCCTTTACATATGATAGTTATAAACAGATACATCCATTGCTTGAACACAAATCTCTCTTTATTTCAGATTAACCTGAAGCTAGACAATCATATTGGATATGTCTTCAACAAAGAGGGATCTATGCAAGGTATTGGGCAGCTGAGATTTTCCCCCTTTCCGAACTTGTTGCCAATTGTCTACCATGGTGTTGAGACGATGATTTTTATTCATAAGGATATATTGTTGTGTGATTTCCTAGTTTATGCTTGTAAATTGATCCTTAAAAACCAACCTAAGAATGATGCTGAAAGAAAGACCATCCAACTTGACTATCACCTTATCATTAATTGTTCTAATTTCTGTAGTTTTGGGGTTGTAAAACTACTCTCATTCTAATGCCAAGTTTGAACATTGAACTGATATCAGGAAACCTACTGCATGCGCCAAACCACTTTCAAATATTTTTTTCATGAGATCTCTTTCCCTCTTCCATGTTGTCTTAGAAATACTTCAAACTCATATGTCCCAACTTCATATCTGATATTTGGGGAAGTTTACTTTCTAGTATACACATAAACTTGTACCCTTGTTATTTATACCTCATGCTGATATAAACTGATAGATTCATCTTGGCTTGAAAAACTACTATGGGACATCTTTGGCATGCCTCAAAGTTTGAGCTCACCAATTCCTTCTATGGTCACTGTTAATCTGAGAATCATACGTCATACTACAATCATTGTATTTCATGAGAGATGCCTCTTTGAGGTATTTTGGAAAACAATTCAAGTGTGTGGTCTAACTTGCACTCTATATATTTTTGGAGTCAAGGCATGCTATGAGATTATATTTCCTTGAGTTTTTTTTGTCAAATAGCTCACATACTTCATCTATGCTTTCACATTCTCTGCATATTTATAAAAGACCAACACATCCAAATGCATAGATGTGGGTTGGATGTTCTTGGTGATTCGCTAAGGTGTGCTCCAAATGATGTGTCGTAAAGATTTATCTTTAGACGTATTAGTGCACTGGTCCCATTTATCTTGCAACATAATGTGGTTCATTTTTTTGGCCCTAGTCTTATTTGGAAAATGGTCATGCTTCGGTCCAAGTATTTGCATTGTAATGTATAGATCATATCCATTGGTTCCAAAGATCTCGGTGATGGTGTAGTGTTTTGTTATGGGTGAGGTGTGTTGTTTGAGCAAGGTGGTCCACATTTTAATCCTTACCATTGTGGGAATGCTTTGGTGTGACCTATTTCAAATTTATTTAGGCCAATCTAGTTGTTAGCATGAGATGGTATAAGAGAGTGATGATTCTATTTGTTGTGATATGTTTGTATGTGAGTAATATGTGAAGTGATTACAAATATGACAAGAGAAAATCTATGTATTGATGCACACATGTGAGTTGGTGCAATTGGTAGCAGTTATATCATTTCTATGTTGTTGATTATCAATGACAATGAATTCAGTGGTGGATTCATTTTTATTTCATATATTCTGGCAGTGAGTCTATTTGTACTAGCGGTGAGCCTTTCTATTTTCTAGGTATTTAGCCCAACCAACAGTACTGAGAAATCTGATAGTGAGCCCTTTGTAAAAATCACCTTAACCAGTGTTGCCTTAACCAATGTATTAGCTTCTCCATGGTTTTTCCCATCTTGGGTTTCCACATAAATTCTAACATTCATTGTGTTGATGTTTTTGTGCTTTCATGTTCATATATGTTATAAGTTTCTGATTGCTTAAGTATCCATCATATTAGCAAAGGTTAAGGAAATTGTTTGATAATAATTGATTCACCCCCCTCTCAATTATTTGACCTGTTCAACATGGTTTCTATGAACATTATCTATAACCTCCCTTTTGATGATACCATAAGAAAGAGGAATTGTAGAGGTTGGAACCACATTTATAGGCATGGAATCCAACCACATTTATAGGCATGGAAGATGAATCCACAATATAGACTTAAGATAAGATGTTAAAACATGCACTTTTGTTTCAATTGGTCTTTTGTATGCTTGTCTTTCTCTATCCTTTGCACTAACTTTGTTGTAGATACATGAAAAGCTTGAACATCACCTTCATGTGTCAAAGAGCCAAAATCTACTTTGGTGATAGAAAATTCAGCTTAATTGGCTTTGTCCACATTCTTCTCTAATATAGGCCCAGACACTTCCACACACATGTTCCTTGATGAAGGATCAATTGTTAACCTCAATGCTTCTTTGGTCTTCTTGGGTTTATCATATTTCTACATCAGTTTGGTAATTGTATCAAATTCAAGAATAACTAACTGAGTGACTTTCCTTTTATTAAACAAGCTTTATTGCAACCAAGAGGAAGCATTAGGATGTGGAGAACTTAGGATATTTACAGTCAGTGGTTCCATTGGGGTAGATAGATCAAGAATGTTCAAGAAAAGGATTTTCATTTAGAATGGAATCCTCAATAAATATGGACAAAGGTTGTGGAGGAGGAGATGATATATCATGATGGAGGGATGAAATATGAGAGAAATGAGAAATAGTGGGGATTGATTCTTCACTATCATAATCATTTTGAGGACTCCCACTTCCTTAATCACATCTAATGATTTCTTTCCAAGATTTTCTCACTTTTTCCTCATCTTCAATCACTCTCTCACATACCTTTGAAGCCACCTTTCCTATTTAGATCTTCACCATCATCAACCCCTTGAGCACTCTTCTATGAATTAGAAAGATAGGCTCAAATTTGAGTAGTGGAGGAAGAAGTACTTTCATGATTATCATCTCTTTTCTTTGAAGACCTATTTTAGTTAATATGTTTAGTTGCAATAGCTTCAATCATCTTCCTTTTTACCCACTCTTCTAACCTTTTGACAATATGATCATTACTTTCATCTAAATCTCTCACTTCCTCACTTGCCCAATTAATTGGTGACAATAGTTGTAATTGAATCTTATCAAAGTAGAGTGGATCTATCAAGTCTAAATGATCATCTTTGATTCCACTTACATCCTATCCTAGCCCAAATTTCTTGATTTTCTCCAAGGTGAAGTCTATCTAATCTCTTCCTCTTACCTCGTAGTTTTCTTTGCAATCTTTCTAGAAATCTTCAACTTCTGGAAATGATAATATTTGGATTAAAACCTAGGCTATTTCTAATATAATCCTTTCTATAAATTTGGTACCTCATGGTGCCAATGCATAGATTGATCTTCACAAATAAATGTTCACTAGCTTGAGCATCTAAGAATGACTTGCAATTGTAACAACCAAGGCCAACGAGAAAGGAAATATAATATTTTCTCTTGTTTTTGCACTCCTTATGAACCATGACAATCCACCTACAAATTTATATTAAGACAAGTCTATCATCAACATACCTTGGAAATTTTATAGCAACATCCATCAAACCTATTGACCCGGAAGTAGGCAAATCTTTGAAATTTTATCAAGTAACCTCCATGTTTCCTAATTAGACTCATGGCCTTTGGAGAAATTTTGAGCCCAAAATTTTCTTAGCACACTCTTGTCATTAGCATTGTGAAGGCACGATTTACCCTTAGGAGATGTTTATAGCTTTCTTCTAGTTGTAGTTGTGGGTGAAAATCATATATTTGTGAAGTATTGTTATACACCCCTCTGGTATTGAGTCTTGGCCATGTCCTTGTACTGTCAATTGTATAAAAAAAGATGTCAAAAGATATTTGGTATAATGATATAGTCATGTTTTAAGCACCTTGATGATGCTCAATTCAAATCTCTTTAGTACATTAAAAAAGTCTTGTAGAAATACTAAATCTGCTTGAAGAAAACCATTTGACTATGTAAATTTTCACTAATGATACTTCCCCAGTCAGTAAATTGATTTCCTTTACATATGATAGTTATAAATAGATACATCCATTGCTTATGTTAGCACGTGTAAAAAATTTCATGACTGTAGCAATTTTCCCCTGGTCTTTGTAGTTGTTTTTAGGTCTCTGGCATAAACCCTTGGTTCAAATTTTTGAAAAACTAGCCGTTGGTGTGAAAACCCTTTGTTTTGTCCTGGCCCTATTCTAATTTGTTGTTACTTTTCAGGTCACTTAAAAACCTTTTAATGCATGTACCTTATTGTTTTATCACCTTATGGGGTCGGCTGTTAATTTTTCCTAAGTCTCTAGCGCCCGGCGGACTTTAATATTTCCAAAGTCCTAGTGATTTATTTCTTCCTAGGTCCCTGCGTTAATTTTTCCTATGTTTCAGCCTTAATATTTCCTAGGCCTGACTTTCTAACACAATCTTGATCTAACGGTTGTCATGAAAGTGCAAGGGTTTTTTCAGAGGCTTGCACTTTTGCGATGGTCGTTGATTCATTTATGTGACGTAGCCTTTCTCTGCAGGTGGGTCCGTTGACACGTATGCACAAATGGAAAGCTTTGATTGGTCCACGGGTGAGTGACTGGATATGCTATTAGTGACACCTAAATTTTTGAGGCTCAGAGGGTTCTGACATCCGTAGTTGATCAATGACGGGTGCATGATCTTATGGGATGTGTCAGAGCTTTGAGATCTTTCGCCAGCCGTCGATGTTACCTTTTCTCAGGCGGTAGTATAAAGGTGGGTCTGATTTGCTAGGAGGTTTTTATGTGCCACAGTGTGCTGAGTTGTCTATTTTTCATTCATCCACGTGGTGATAAATTGGATTGTGTCAGTGGGGCCAGGTTTTTTGAGTTTCAGTGGGTTTTGATAGTGATAGAGCATCGATGATCGGCATGTAATTTGATGGGTTTTTTTTTACACTTGCGAACTTAAGACAACTATTGATCTCTTTCGGTGTTAGAGGGTTGTAAGAGTGGGGTAAGATTCTTTATCTGATGGTGGTCTCATGATCTAAAGGAATCTTGGAGGTCTATGCAAAGATACGACAATCGTCAATCTTCTTGATGTGGCCCCAATTAATTTCCTCAGTCTTTTGGTAGTCCTAATAAAGTGTTTGGTGGTTCCGACTAATTTTCAAGGGTTCGCTTGTTCACACATTAAAATAGCAATGTTCTAAAGAAGCTGGTGGTTCAGTGAACAAGCGTTCAGGTGATCGCTAAAATGTCTGGCGGTAGTATAAAGTATTCCGTGAATTGCCGATTACCTTTTGTCGCCAGTTCGCTAAATAAGGACCGGGGTTAGTTGTTTCCCTTTGACCACTAAGTCGCTGAGTTAGATGGTGGGCCAAGATTTTATTTCATCAATAAGAAATGCCTTGTCGCATGTTCGCTTCAGGTTAACCCGAGCCTGGCAGTTGAGTTAAGGACATAAAGACCACGAAAAGGAGAGATCTAACGGTCATGATATAAAGTTGATCTAGATTTAAATATAGACCACCAATTCCCTGCTGGCGCTATGAAACTGACCGTTGTTTTTCAAATTCAAATTTGTAGAGGGTTTCTCAGCAACAGAAAGGACCAGAATTGAATGCTTTCATGACCGAATTTGATTTGTTTGGTGACGCTTGCTGTTGCAGTGTGGTTTAGGGTGTTCCATGATCATCTGCAGGGGTCTGTACGATGTTCTTTGTACTCGAGGCATGTTGCAAGTGGCCTAACAGGTTGACATTTTGGGCATTTTTGTGATTCTCAGTACCTTCTCAGTGAGATTTGACATGATTAGAATCACTCCGGGATCTGTCTTCTCCTGGTTATCTGGGTTTCTTCCCCTGTAATAAATTTGTGACTATTTTTACTGGGTTTAGTGGGTGAAACCCTAACCCTAGTCATCCGTAGCTTTTTGCAACCTATTTTGGGTTTCTAAGATGACTAGGGGGTATATATTATAGGATTTTTGACTTAGTGTGGGTTCCAAAACTTTCTTTTTGGTCCTTGGTTGTTGATGGTATTATACTGAAAGAGGAGCTAGATTTCGGGTCTTTTCCTATCTTTGTGTTGCTTTGATTGTATATTGATCCTGAATGTGTTAATGAGAACACTATTGAGTTCTAATTTTGCATTTGTGTATGTCTTCTTGTTTCAGTTTTGAGCTCATATATGTTAGTATCACAAAGTGTATTAGCATATGGTAAACAAAGAGTATTGTGAAGTCATCTCTGAGTTCCTAACAAAGTTAGGATTAAAGTCTTTTAGCTGAGTTCAGTGAGTTTACAACCAAGTAAGAATCTGATGTCCATGTGTTTGAGGGAGAGGGGTAATAGGCAAAGCAATTATCTTGAGCCCAGGAGTGTTTGATTTAAGATCTTCAGTTGATGTATGTAATTGGGTGACTCTTTGCCCTACATTAAGGCACTGGTCCATCCTCTGGAGGCATTTCATTGTCATCAACCAAACACAAACAAATTAAATGATCAAATCCTTAAAAAAGTTAGTAAAGAGTATATTGGTATAACATTTTATGATTCTTTTGAAGAAGTGAATCAAGGGTACACCAGCCTGAGCATTAAGGCTCAAAGTGTAGGAGGATATCTTTTGATCCTTGTTAATTGGCCCTCTTCCTTGTAGACTTTGGAGTGGTGATAGAGTCAAAATTATATTAAAGTTATCCATCAAAGTATAAATCTACAAGTTGAAGATCAAAGGGAACTCCCAACAAAATGGTGACTCCACTGGGGAGAGTCTAGATATAAAATATTTTCAAAGTGCACTCTTGTTTTCCTATTGTATTTAGTTAAAAGGTTTTCCCATCTAGGTGGGTGGTGACTCAAGAGGTTAGAACCAGTGTCATACTGTAAAATCATGGACAAGAGGAGGAATACTAGGTCCTTTGTCATAAAGAATCTAGAGATTGCTTTGGAACAGTTGCCTAGACAGGAGAAGAAGAGTTGGATCAGAATGAATGGTGAGTCTAATAGTGCTCCCATTAGAGAAAAAAGAAATACTAGAGGTAGAGCACCACATGTTTCCTCAAGTGAGGAAGGTTCACAAGATATAGTTTCTAGATCAGATGGTGGTCGCAATGAGGATATATTTTATGATACCCCAAGGGCTATATTTCAAGACAAGGGTCCATTGCTTGGAGCTCAGGATGAACAAGCCAGAGAGATGGGTCTTGAGATTAATTTAGACCTTGATGAAGATAATTTCAGAAGGGAGCCCATGAGACCAAGGCAAGTCCATTTCCCATATCAAAATCTTACTGATATGGATGTGTCATCAGGTTCTGATGACATTATGGTAGAGCCAAATGATTTAAATGCACTAAGGTTGCAGTTGACAGAGTAGGATGCCATACATAAGAGGTTACAAGAGTAGAGAGAAGCTAAAAAGGTGAATGCTCTAATAGAAAGACAGTCTCTCCTTAGAAAGATTAATGAAATGAAGGAGAGAAACAAGATGCTTTCTTCTACTCCTAAGACTTTGCAACATGATGCTTTTGGGGATCTTGAAGCTTTGAGGAGTGAGGAGAAGTGCTTACTGCAACATCATGAATTTGATAAGGAGGGCCCTGTGGTTAGACAAGTTCAAAGTTATGCTTCCCTCCCTAAAGATAAAGATGGGCATGAGATCACTAGGCCTTCTGTTGCCGCTGGTGAGAAAGGAAAGCAAAAGATGGTGGGACATCAAACAAGTAGATCATTGACAATACCAGGGGTCCCACCACCCAATTCAAATAAGGACACAGAGATAAAAAGAAGAAGAAAAGAAGATGAGGACCTTGCAAGAGAACTAGAGAGGGCTGAAATTGAGGCTTCCATTGTAGAAAAGAGAAGAAAGATCTAGTTCTTAAAGGATTCATCTACAAATTCTCTTGGTCCATCTACTACTAAACTAGGTATGCCATCTATGACTACTACTATTCCACTTAGTAATGCTACTACTAGTTCAATTCCTTCTTCATCTGCTAGGATAGGTGCTGATCCTAGACAACAATCAAATGCACAAGTAGATGGAAATGTAAATGCAAATGTTGATCCTAGGGTTAACACTAGTTCAAGTTTTCAAAGAAGACATATGCAATTATAAGGCTATAGGAAAATTAGTTATGATGGAATTCTTGGCTACCCGAATGCTTTTCCAAATGATATAAGAGATAAGGTACCTATGTTTGTTGGTAATAATGCTATTAGTTGTGAGGAGCATCTTAGGTTATTTGTTGATATGCTTAATGATTATGAGGTAGAGCATGAGGATGTAGTCATGAAATTATTTGTTCAATCTCTAATGGAGGATGCTAGAGATTGGTTTAAGAGACTTCTTGATAAATGTATTGATACTTGGGATTCTTTTGAGAGATGTTTTAAAGAGGAGTATGGTGATAGGCCTAAAGCTAGTTTCATGTTGAATGAATTCAATACCATAAGGAAAAATCAGAATGAGTCTGTAGCTGAATTCAACATGAGATTTCAGAAGGGTATGTGTAAGTTGTTCCAAGTTATGCGGTTAGATGACAATGTTTGTCTAACTACATACTTCAATGCATTTGATGGAAAGATGGGATATTTGTTGAGGGACAAAGAACCAAGAACTCTTATAGATGCTTTTAGGATTCCTGTCAACATTGAGAACAATATGAAGATATCAGGAAAGTTGGGTGCAAAGAGAGATGACCCTAGGTTGTTTGGGGACAAGAAATACAAAAAGGAAAGTGATAGGAATGTTAGAACTAGGAGGTAAGAAGAAGATAAATTGCATAAGGTGCTCAATGCATTGAAGGATTTGAAGGCACCTTCAAATAGGAACACCAGTGCTCCTACTAATGAAAGACCTTAGTTGAACAATAATTTTAATAAGCATAATAGATTGTAGAACTACCCCTACAACACCCAATGGAAGGATGAAAAGCCTATTGTCCTGGCTGCAAGAGGAAACAATGACAGAGATGTCCCTGACCCTCTACAAAAAGTTTCAATAAATGTCATGGAGGACATACCTTGGTGTGTTGCATGCAAGTCCTCTCATTCTAGAGAGCATTATGTGGTTGCACATTCTATGGCTGCAAATCAAGATTATGGCAATGAGGAGATAGATTAAGAGGAAGATCAAGATGATGTTGGATGCAACATGGCTACTTCATATCTAGGATATGAAGATGATTCTCATTTTGATGAATAAGCAGATGTAAATATGAAGAGACACAATCAGGCCCTTTTTCATCAAGAGGTTTTTTCTGATATTGAAAACATCGATAAGAAGACATGTAACATGAACTCTTCTTCTGAGCTAGTAAATTTAAGAAGATCTTCTAGAGAAGAGATGGATAGGATTATTGTAGAAATGATTGGTCAAGTGCAAACTAGAGGCATGGTGGCAAGGGATATAAATGGAAAAGCTGTAGGAATGTTTATAAAGAGTACCAAATCCGTAGAGCCTAATGAGAATAAATCAAAAGGTGATCACATGGTGAAATTCAAGAATGTAAAAGGCAAGAATTGTGAGCCTAAGGGAGTTGGAATTGAAAAGATTTCTAATGAGATTGAAAAGCCAGTTAACACAATGGCTAAGATTGAAAAAATGAGGGTGACCAATACACCTAATGTATTAGACAAACAAAAGGATACTAAGGCAATGCAGATTGAGATTCCTTCTTCTGCTCCTGTTGATATGTTAGCTGTATTGTCCCAAAATACAGTTAAGGTTCCATTGTCATAATTGTTGAGGATCCCTGAACACAAAGAGAGAGCTATTGCATGGGTAGATAATGTTCATAAAAATGATATTGCATGCAATGGACCTCAGGATAAAGCTTTGAAAGGTGTTGCTACTCAGGGAATTGTATCTCAAATTCCTTCTATATATTTGGATAGTTCTATCAATGCTAGCCTTGAAAACATTGATCCATTCTTTTTAAGTGTCCTTGTGAAAGTAATGAAACTAAGAAATTGTATGATTGATAGTGGTGCCTCTAATACTATCATGCCTTTCAAGATCATGGAGAAGTTGGGCCTTAAAATTGATATAGCTCAAGGCAGATGTTGTGCAATGGATCAGAGGGAGGTACCAGTCATTGGGACTATCAATGCAATGCCATATAGGCTGGTAGCATATCTAGAGAAAGAGTTAAAAATGAGTGTTTCGGTGGTGGACATTCCCTCCTCATTATGGGATGCTACTATTTAGAAGGTGGATTGCTGCCATGGGTGGAAGTTTACAGTGTGATCTGTCCTATGCCACTTTCAAGATTGATGATCAGTTTGTCAAGATTGAGCGAGAGCGAAGAGTATGTCACATGATTGAAAGGTGTATTGATAATGAAACTACATGTTTTGTGGATACTGATATTAATGCTTTTAGGGAAGAGATCCTTGTACTTGAGAAGGAACCTATTTTGTCACCTATCTCTATTGAGGTAAGTGTCAATTCTATGAAGGGTGATTTGTGGGTAATGTACTTTGATGGTACAAGTTGCAAGGATGGTGTAGGAGTAGGTATTTTACTTATTTCTCCTGATGGAAATACCTACAAATTTTCATTAACATTAAATTTCTTTTGTACCAACAATATAGCAGAGTATGAGGCATTTTTGTTAGGACTGAGGTTGGCACAAAAACATGGTATTAAGTGCTTAAGTGTTGTTGGTGATTCTAAGTTGGTGGTGTCCCAAGTCAGGTCAGTATATGCTTCCAAGAACAAAAGGTTAAAACAATATAGAAATGTAGTTTGGGATTTGATTGAACATTTTGATGCCTTCAATATTGAGTGGAAGGATAGGAGTAACAATAAGATGGCTAACTTGTTAGCCAAAATAGCAATCAATCTCATTGATATTACATTTGCTGGTATCTCTAAAGTTGAAATTTGGTCAGGTCAATTTCTTGAGGAGGTTTGTGATGAATTTTGTAGAGGTTACTAGACCTATTTCTAAGATGTTGAAGAAGGGATCTGCAATCAATTGGGAGGGTGAATCTAATGAAGGTTTAAAAAATATCAAGCAGGCTACCAAAGATGCACTAGTGCTTAAGGCACCTGATTATAATGTCCCAATGCACATCTTTTCCTTTGCATCTTTTCACACTATTGCTGCAGTTTTGTTACAAAAGAATAAGGATGGTTTTGATCAGCCTATTGCATTTTTTAGTAAATCTTTGCAGGCTGTTGAATTGAAGTATGACATAAATGAGAAACAAGCTTATGTACTTGTGAAGGTAGTCAAGGCTTTTAGATGTTACTTGATGTGGGAAGTTGTGATTGCTTTTGTGCCAAGTGCAGCTGTGAAAGATATTTTCTCATAGCAGGAGGTTTCTGGAAGAAGATGCAGATGGATCAATAGGATCCAAGAATTCAATGTTCATGTCCAAATTACTAAATTTTTTAGAGGACAAGGATTGGAAAAACTAATGGCTCAATCCAATCTTGTTGCTAATCAGGTAAATCATTCTGAAATTGATTATACATGTGATATGGATGATTGTATCTGGTATCAAGATATTATTTACTACTTGAGAAATATGAGATGTCCACCAAACATGGATGACAACAAGAAGAGGACATTGGAATTATAGGCCATCAAGTATGTAATTGTGAAATGTATGCTGTATAGAAAGAATCTAGATTGCATACTTTTGAAATGTGTTGATGAAGATTAGGCTAACAAGTTGTTAAAGGAAATGTGTGAGGGAGTTTGTGGTGGGCATTATATGGGTAAAATAACTGCTCATAAAATCTTGAGAGTAGGATTCTGGTGGCCCACAATCTTCAAGGATGCAGAAAAGTTGGTGAGGAGGTGTGATGCTTGTCAAAGGTTCTCTGGTAAGCTCAAATTTTTAGGTAACATGCCATTAAAACTAGTAGAAGTACAATCTCCTTTCCAACAATGGGGAATTGATTTCATAAGTGAGATACCAAACAAGTCTAGTGGAGGACACTCATGGATCTTAATTTCCACCAATTACTTTACAAAGTGGGTAGACACTATACCTACAAGAAATGCAACCAGGAAGGTGGTGACTGATTTCTTGTTGAACAACATTGTTACAAGGTTTGGGTGCCCTAAGAGAATAGTAAGTGACAATGCCATGTGCTTCAGGTCTACTGAATATAAGGACTTTTGCAAAGGTTTAGGAATTCAAATTTCTAATTCCTCACCTTATCATCCACAAGGAAATGGTCAGGAAAAATCTACTAATAAGAGTTTGATTAAAATCCTAAAGAGGATTCTTGAAAAGAATAAGAGGGCATGGAATTCAAAACTGCCATTACCTCTATGGGCTGATAGGGTAACTGTGAAGAGGGCAATTGGTTGTGCACCATTGGACCTAGTATATGGAATACATGCAAGAATGTCTCAAAATAATCTATTGGAAATGTATAAGTTTGTTCAGTTATATGATGATGACATAGATGATGAGATGAATTTGAGAATTGAGGACCTCATTAGGTTGGATGAAACCAGAAGAGAGTTAGTTGCAAGAAATGCCAGATTGTAGTTGCAAGTTAAGAATTTGTATGACAAGAAAAGTATTGAGAGAAGGTTTGAACCTGGTGATTTGGTGTTAATTTGGATTGCTAGATTGGAGGATAAATGAAAACATGGTAAGTTTGATCCCATCTGGCTAGGGCCATACCTAATTCATGAGAAATGGGGCTAGGATTCTTATATTGTCAAGGAGTTAAATGATGAATTTCAGGAATTGCTAGTTCATGGATAATTCTTGAAGAAATACTTCAATTGAAGGTATTGTATTTCCATGAATAGTAGTTAGGTCTGTACATTCTATAAAATTTTGTAGGGTTTCTTGCCCCTGTCTTGTTTTGTCCTGGTCTCTAATGTTTTGGTCCTGTTGCTCTTTGTTGTCAAGTTTTCCAGTGGGATGGTATGCTTTAACCAGTGATTCTAGCTCCTTGTTATGCCTGAAGGAGGCATATATCCCTAGACAAAGCCACTGTTAGCACATGCAAAAAATTTCATGACTGTAGCAATTTTTCCCTGGTCTCTGCAGTTTTTTTTAGGTCTCTGGCATAAACCCTTGGTTCAAATTTTTGAAAAACTTGCCGTTGGTGTGAAAACCCTTTGTTTTGTCCTGGCCCTGTTCTAATTTGTTGTTACTTTTTGGGTCACTTAAAAAACTTTTAACGCATGTGCCTTATTGTTTTATCACCTTGCAGGGTTGGCTCTTAATTTTTCCTAAGTCTCTAGCGCCTTGCGGGCTTTAATATTTGAAAGTCTTAGTGATTTATTTCTTCCTAGGTCTCTGCGTTAATTTTTCCTATGTTTAGGCCTTAATATTTCCTGGGCCTGACTTTCTGACACCATCTTGATCCAATGGTTTTCGTGAAAGCACAAGGGTTTTGTTAGAGGCTTGCACTTTTGCAAGGGTTGTTGATTCATTTCTGTGACGTAGCCTTTCTCTGTAGGTGGGTCCGTTGACACATATGCACAAATGGCAAGCTTTGATTGGTCCATGGGTGAGTGACTGGATAAGCTATCAATGGGACCTAACTTTTTGAGTCTCAGAGGTTTTTGACATCCATACTTGATCAACGATGGGCACATGATCTTATGGGATGTGTTAGAGCTTTGAGATCTTCCACCAGCCGTCGATGTTACCTTTTGTCAAGCGGCAGTATAAAGTTGGGTCCGATTTTCCAGGAGGTTTTTATGTGCCATGGTGTGATGAGTTGTCTATTTTTCATTCATCCACATGGTGATGAATTGGATTGTGTTAGTGGGGATAGGTTTTTCAAGTTTCAGTGGGTTTTGATAGTGACAAAGCATCGACGATCGACGTGTAATCTGATGGGTTTTTTCTGACACTTGCGAACTTAAGACAACCGTTGATCTCTTTCTATGTCAGAGGGTTGCTAGAGTGGGGTAAGATTCTTTATCCGATGGTGGTCTCATGATCTAAAGGAATCTTGGAGGTCTATGTGAAGATATGACAATCGTCGATCTTCTTGATGCGGGCCCAGTTAATTTCCTCAGTCTTTTGGTGGTCCTGATAAAGTGTTTGGCGGTTCTGACTAATTTTCAAGGGTTTTCTCATTCGCACATTAAAATAGCAGTGTTCTAAAGAAGCTGGTGGTTCAGTGAACAAGCATTCATGTGATTGCTAAAATGTCTGGCGGTAGTATAAAGTATTCCATGAATGGCCGATTACCTTTTGTCACCAGTTCGCTAAATAAGGATCGGGGTTAGTTGTTTCCCTTTGATCGCTAAGGTACTGAGTTACATGGTGGGTTAAGATTTTATTTGACGAATAAAAAATTCCTTGTCGCATGTTCGCTTGAGGTTAACCCGAGCCTGGCAGTTGAGTTAAGGACATAAAGACTATGAAAAGGAGAGATCTAACGATCATGATATAAAGTTGATCTAGATTTAAATATAGACCGTCGATTCGCTGCTGGCACTATGAAACTGACCGTTGTTTTTCAAATTTAAATTTGTAGAGGGTTTCTCAGTGACAGAAAGGACCAGAATTGAATGCTTTCACGGTCGGATTTGATTTGTTTGGTGACGGTTGTTGTTGCAGTGTGATCCAGGGTGTTCCATGATCCTCTGGAGGGGTCTGTACGATGTTCTTTATGCTCGAGGCATGTTGTAGGTGGCTGAACAGGTTGACATTTTGGGCATTTTCATGATTCTCAGTACCTTCTCAGTGAGATTTTTCATGATTGGAATCACTCCGGCATCTATCTTCTCCTGGTTGCCTGGGTTTCTTCCCCTGTACTAAATTTGTGACCATTTTTAATGGGTTTAGTGGGTGAAACCCTAACCCTAGTCATCCGTAGCTTGTTGCAACTTATTTTGGGTTTCCAAGATGACTAGGAGGTATATATTGCAAGATTTTTGACTTAGTGCGGGTTCCAAAACCTTCTTTTTGGTCCTTGGTTGTTGATGGTATTATACTGAAAGAGGAGCTAGATTTTGGGTCTTTTCCTATCTTTGTGTTGCTCTGATTGTATATTGATCCTAAATGTGTTAATGAGAATGCTATTGAGTTCCAATCTTGCATTTGTGTATGTCTTCTTGTTTCAGTTTTGAGTTCATATATGTTAGTGTCACAAAGTGTATTAGCATATGGTAAACAAAGAGTATTGTGAAGTCATCTCTAAGTTCCTAACAAAGTTAGGATTAAAGTCTTTTAGGTGAGTTTAGTGAGTTTACAACCAAGTAAGAATCTGATGTCCATGTGTTTGAGGGAGAGGGGTAATTGGCAAAGTACTTATCCTGAGCCCAAGAGTGTTTGATTTAAGATCTTCAGTTGATGTATGTAATTGGGTGACTCTTTGCCCTATGTTAAGGCACCGGTCCATCCTCTGGAGGCATTTAATTATCATCAACCACACACAAACAAATTAAATGATCAAATCCTTAAAAAAGTTAGTAAAGAGTATATTGGTATAAAATTTTATGATTCCTTTGAAGAAGTGAATTAAGGGTACACCCGCCTGAGCATTAAGGCTCAAAGTGTAGGAGGATCTCTTTTGATCCTTGTTAATTGACTCTCTTCCTTGTAGACTTTGGAGTGGTGATAGAGTCAAAGTTATATTAAAGTTATCCATCAAATTATAAATCTACAAGTTGAAGATCAAAGGGAACTCCCAACAAAATGGCGACTCCGCTGGGGAGAGTCTAGATATAAAATATTTTCAAAGTGCACTTTTGTTTTCCTATTGTATTTAGTTAAAAGGTTTTCCCATCTAGGTGGGTGGTGACTCAAGAGGTTAGAACCAGTGTCATACTGTAAAATAATGGACAAGAGGAGGAATACTAGTTCCTTTGTCAGAAAGAATCCAGAGATTGCTCTAGAACAGTTGCCTAGATAGGAGAAGAAGAGTTCAATCAGAAGGAATGGTGAGTCTAATAGTGCTCCCATTAGAGAACAAAGAAATACTAGAGGTAGAGCACCACAAGTTTCCTCAAGTGAGGAAGGTTCACAAGATAGAGTTTCTAGATCAGATGGTGGTCGCTCTGAGGATAGATTTTATGATACCCCAGAGGCTGTATTTCAAGACAAGGGTCCATTGCTTGCTGGTTAGGATGAACAAGCCAGAGAGATGGGTCTTGAGATTGATTTAGACCTTGATGAAGATAATTTCAGAAGGGAGCCCATGAGACCAAGGCAAGTCCATTTCCCATATCAAAATCTTACTGATATGGATGTTTCATCAGGTTCTGATGACATTATGGTAGAGCCAGATGATTTAAATGCACTAAGGTTGCAGTTGGCAGAGCAGTATGCCATAAATTAGAGGTTACAAGAAGAGAGAGAAGCTAAAAAGGTGAATGCTCTAATAGAAAGATAGTCTCTCCTTAAAAAGATTAATGAAATGAAGGAGAGAAACAAGATGCTTTCTTCTGCTCCTAAGACTTTGCAACATGATGTTTTTGGCAATCCTGAAGCTTTGAGGAGTGAGTAGGAGCGCTTACTGCAAGATCATGAATTTGATAAGGAGGGCCCTATGGTTAGACAGGTTCAAAGTTATGCTTCCCTCCCTAAAGATAAAGATCAGCATGAGATCACTAGGCCTTCTGTTGCCGCTGGTGAGAAAGGAAAGCAAAAGATGGTGGGACATCAAACAAGCAGATCATTGACAATACCAGGGGTCCCACCACCCAATTCAAATAAGGACACAGAGATAAAAAGAAGAAGAAAAGAAGATGAGGACCTTGCAAGAGAACTAGAGAGGGCTGAAATTGAGGCTTCCATTGCAGAAAAAGAGAAGAAAGATCCAGTTCTTGAAGGCTTCATCTGCAAATGCTCTTGGTCCATCTACTACTAAACTAGGTATGCCATCTATGACTACTACTATTCCACTTAGTAATGCTACTACTAGTTCAATTCCTTCTTCATCTACTAGGATAGGTGTTGATCCTAGACAACAGTCAAATGCATAAGTAGATGGAAATGTAAATTCAAATGTTGATCCTAGGGTTAACACTAGTTCAAGTTTTCAAAGAAGACCTATGCAATTAGAAGGCTATAGGCAAATTAGTTATGATGGAATTCTTGGCTACCCGAATGCTTTTCCAAATGATATAAGAGATAAGGTACCTAAGTTTGGTGGTAATAATGCTATTAGTTGTGAGGAGCATCTTAGGTTATTTGTTGATATGCTTAATGATTATGAGGTAGAGCATGAGGATGTAGTCATGAAATTATTTGTTCAATCTCTAATGGAGGATGCTAGAGATTGGTTTAAGAGACTTCTTGATAAATGTATTGATACATGGGATTCTTTGGAGAGATGTTTTAAATAGCAGTATGGTGATAGGCCTAATGCTAGTTTCATGTTGAATGAATTCAATACCATAAGGAAAAATTAGAATGAGTCTGTAGTTGAATTCAACATGAGATTTCAGAAGGGTATGCATAAGTTGTTCCAAGTTATGTGGTTAGATGACAATGTTTGTCTAACTACATACTTCAATGCATTTGATGGAAAGATGGGATATTTGTTGAGGGACAAAGAACCAAGAACTCTTAGAGATGCTTTTAGGATTGTTGTCAACATTGAGAACAATATGAAGATATCAGGAAAGTTGGGTGGGAAGAGAGATGACCCTAGGTTGTTTGGGGACAAGAAATACAAAGAGGAAAGTGATAGGAATGTTGGAACTAAGAGGCAAGAAGAAGATAAATTGCATAAGGTGCTCAATGAATTGAAGGATTTGAAGGCACTTGCAAATAGGAACACCAGTGCTCCTAGTAGTGAAAGACCTTAGTTGAACAATAATTTCAATAAGTAGAATAGATTGCAGAACTACCCCTACAACACCCAATGGAAGGACGACAAGCCAATTGTCCCTACTGCAAGAGGAAACAATGACAGAGGTGTCCCTGACCCTCTACAAAAAGTTTCAATAAATGTCATGGAGGACATACCTTGGTGTGTTGCATGCCAGTCCCCTCATTCTACATAGCATTGTATGGTTGCACATTCTATGGCTGCAAATCAAGATTGTGGCAATGAGGAGATAGATCAAGAGGAAGATCAAGATGATGTTGGATGCAACATGGCTACTTCATATCTAGGATATGAAGATGATTCTCATTTTGATGAAGAAGTAGATGTAAATATGAAGAGACACAATCAGGACCTTTTTCATCAAAGGGTTTTTTCTGATAATGAAGACATTGATAGGAAGACATGTAACATGAACTCTTCTTCTGAGCTAGTAAATTTAAGAAGACCTTCTAGAGAAGAGACGGATGGGATTACTATAGAAATGATTGCTCAAGTGCAAATTAGAGGCATGGTGGCAAGGGATACAAATGGAAAAGCTGCAAGAATATTTATAAAGAGTACCAACTCTGGAGAGCCTAATGAGAACAAATCAAAAGGTGATCACATGGTGAAATTCAAGAATTTAAAAGGCAAGAATTGTGAGCACAAGGGAGTTGGAGTTGAAAAGATTTCTAATGAGATTGAGAAGCTAGTTAACACAATGGCTAAGATTGAAAAAATGAGGGTGACCAATACACCTAATGTATCAGTTAAACAAAAGGATACTAAGGCAGTGCAGATTGAGATTCCTTCTTCTACTCCTGTTGATATGTTAGCTGTATTGTCCCAAATTACAGTTAAGGTTCCATTGTTAGAATTGTTGAGGATCCTTGAACACAAAGACAGAGCTATTGCATGGGTAGATAATGTTCATAACAATGATATTGCATGCAATGGACCTCAGGATAAAGCTTTGAAAGGTGTTGCTGCTCAGGGAATTATATCTCAAATTCCTCCTATATATTTGGATAGTTCTGTCAATGCTAGCCTTGAAAACATTGATCCATTCTTTTTAAGTGTCCTTGTGAATGGAACGAAACTAAGAAATTGTATGATTGATAGTGGTGCCTCTAATACTGTCATGCCTTTTAAGATCATGGAGAAGTTGGGCCGTAAAGTTGAGACAGTTCAAGGCAAATGTTGTGCAATGGATCAGAGGGAGGTACCAGTCATTGGGACTATCAATGCAATGCCATATAGGCTAGTAGCATATCCAGAGAAAGAGTTAACAATGAGTGTTTTGGTGGTGGACATCCCTCCTCATTATGGGACGCTACTATCTAGAAGGTGGAATGTTGCCATGGGTGGAAGTTTAGATTGTGATCTATCCTATGCCACTTTCAAGATTGATGATCAATTTGTCAAGATTGAGCGAGAGCGAAGAGTATGCCACATGATTGAAAGGTGTATTGATAATGAAACTACATGTTTTCTGGATACTGCTATTAATGCTTTTAGGGCAGAGATCCTTGTACTTGAGAAGGAACCTATTTTGTCACCTATCTCTATTGAGGTAAGTGTCAATTTTGTGAAGGGTGATTTGTGGGTAATTTACTTTGATGGTGCAAGTTGCAAGGATGGTGCAGGAGTAGGTATTTTACTTATTTCTCCTGATGGAAATACCTACAAATTTTCATTGACATTAAATTTCTTTTGTACCAACAATATAGTAGATTATGAGGCATTTTTGTTAGGATTGAGGTTGGCACAAAAACATGGTATTAAGTGCTTAAGTGTTGTTGGTGATTCTGAGTTGGTGGTGTCCCAAGTCAGGTCAGTATATGCTTCCAAGAACAAAAGGTTAAAACAATATAGGAATGCAGTTTGGGATTTGATTGAACATTTTGATGCCTTCAATATTGAGTGGAAGGATAGGAGTAACAATAAGATGGCTGACTTGTTAGGCAACATTGCAATCAATCCCACTAATATTACATTTGCTGGTATCTCTAAAGTTGAAATTCAGGCTAGGCCTAGTGTACCAAACAATATTGAGAATTGGAAAGTTTTTGATGATGATAATGATAGCTTGAAGTTTATGAGTTGTGAAGATCAGTATCATGGTCAGGAATTTGATTGTTCAGCCTTGGTTGAGTCAGTAGAAGGAAGAGAGGTTGTCTTTGGCAATGAAGTTATTCAGCTTAGAACTAACAAGGTGCCTAAGGGGATTTTTGTCTTGGAAACTATCTTTGATAACTAGGATAGAGTTCAAAAGAATATCAAAAGAGAAGATCATGCTGATCTAGAGGAGATAAATCTTGGAACACATGAGGCACCTAAGAAGATATACATTGGTAGGGACATGTCTCACAATGTGAGAAAATCTTTGATTGAATTACTAAGAAAATTCAGGCATGTTTTTGCATGGTCATATGATGACCTAAAGGTTTATAGAGAAGACTTATTTCAACATATTAATCCTTTGAAAGAAGATGCTAAACCTTTGCGGAAAAAATAAAGGCCTATTAATCCTACCTTGGCACCCAAGATGCAAGAAGAGTTAATGAAGTTGAGAGATGCTGGAATTATCAAGCCTATAAGGCACTCTTCTTGGGTTTCAAACCTTGTTCCTATGAGAAAGAAAAATGGTGACATCAAGCTTTGTGTGGACTTTAGGAATTTGAACATTAGCTCATTAAAGGATAACTATTGTCTACCCAATATGGAAGCTATGTTGCAGAGAGTAACCGGATCAGAATTGATGTCTATGATGGATGGTTTCTTTGGTTACAATCAGGTGATTGTTAAAGAATCAGAACAATTCAAAACAACTTTCACTACACCTTGGGGGACATATGTTTATGTGAGAATGCCTTTTAGTCTCACAAATGCTGGTGCTACTTTTCAAAGGGCAATGGATGTTGCCTTTTCAGATTTTATAAATTATTTCCTTGTTTATCAAGATGACTTAACTACCTATTCCAAGAAGGAGGAAGACCATTGTACTCATTTAGAGAAAATATTTGTGAGGGCTTTGGAGTATGGTATTTCATTAAATCCAAGGAAATGTGCATTTGGTGTCATTGAAGGTAAGTTGCTTGGCCACTTAGTTGGGAAGCAAGGAGTGAGAATTGACACCGAGAGGGTAGCAGCTATTGACAAGATTCAAAGGCCAAAAAATGTTAAAGGGATTCAATCCTTCTTTGGTCAGGTCAATTTCTTCAGGAGGTTTTTAATGAATTTTGTAGAGGTTACTAGACCTATTTTTAAGATGTTGAAGAAGGGATCTACAATCAATTGGGAGGGTGAATCTAATGAAGCTTTCAAAAATATCAAGCAGGCTATCAAAGATGCACCAGTGCTTAAGGCACCTGATTATAATGTCCCAATGCACATCTTTTCCTTTGCATCTTTTCACACTATTGCTGCAGTTTTGTTACAAAAGAATAAGGATGGTTTTGAGCAGCCTATTGCATTTTTCAGTAAATTTTTGCAGGTTGTTGAATTGAAGTATGACATAAATGAGAAACAAGCATATGCACTTGTGAAGGCAATCAAGGCTTTTAGATGTTACTTGATGGGGGTAGTTGTTATTGCTTTTGTGCCAAGTACAGTTGTGAAAGATATTTTCTCACAGCAGGAGGTGTCTGGAAGAAGATGCAGATGGATCAATAGGATCCAAGAATTCAATGTTGATATCCAAATTACTAAATTGATTAGAGGACAAGGATTGGCAAAACTGATGGCTCAATCCAATCTTGATGGTAATCAAGTAAATCATTCTGAAATTGATTATACATGTGATATGGATGATTGTATCTGGTATCAGGATATTATTTACTACTTGAGAAATATGAGATGTCTAGCAGACATGGATGACAACAAGAAGAGGACATTGAAATTACAAGCCATCAAGTATGTAATTGTGAAATGTAAGCTGTATAGAAAGAATCTAGATTGCATACTTTTGAAATGTGTTGATGAAGATCAAGCTAACAAGTTGTTAAAGGAAATGTATGAGGGAGTTTGTGGTGGGCATTATATGGGTAAAACAACTGCTCATAAAATCTTGAGAGCAGGATTCTGGTGGCCCACAATCTTCAAGGATGCAGAAAAGTTGGTGAGGAGGTGTGATGCTTGTCAAAGGTTCTCTGGTAAGCTCAAATTTTTAGGTAACATGCCATTAAAACTAGTAGAAGTACAGGATTCTTTCCAACAATGGGGAATTGGTTTCATAGGGGAGATACCAAACAAGTCTAGTGGAGGACACTCATGGATCTTAGTTGCCACTGATTACTTTACAAAGTGGGTAGAGGCTATACCTACAAGAAATGCAACCAGCAAGGTGGTGACTGATTTCTTGTTGAACAACATTGTTACAAGGTTTGGGTGCCCTAAGAGAATAGTAAGTGACAATGCCATGCACTTCAGGTTTGCTGAATATAAGGACTTTTGCAAAGGTTTAGGAATTCAGATTTCTAATTCCTCACCTTATCATCCACAAGGAAATGTTCAGGTAGAATCTACTAATAAGAGTTTGATTAAAATCCTAAAGAGGATTCTTGAAAAGAATAAGAGGGCATGGAATTCAAAACTTCCATTAGCTCTATGGGTTGATAGCGTAACTATGAAGAGGGCAATTGGTTGTGCACCATTGGACCTAGTATATGGAATACATGCAAGAATGCCTCAAAATAATCTATTGGAAATGTATAAGTTTGTTCAGTTATATGATGATGACATAGATGATGAGATGAAGTTGAGAATTGAGGGCCTCATTAGGTTGGATTAAACCAAAAGAGAGTCAGTTGCAAGAAATGCCATATTGCAGTTGCAGGTTAAGAATTTGTATGACAAGAAAACTGTTAAGAGAAGGTTTGAACTTGGTGATTTGGTGTTAATTTGGATTGCCAGATTGGAGGATAAATGAAAACATGGTAAGTTTGATCCCATTTGGCTAGGGCCATACCTAATTCATGAGAAATGGGGCCAGGATTCTTATATTGTCAAGGAGTTAAATGTTGAAGTTCAGGAATTGCCAGTTCATGGACAATTCTTGAAGAAATACTTCAATTGAAGGTCTTCTATTTCCATGAATAGTAGTTAGGTCTATACATTCTATAAAATTTTGTAGGGTTTCTTACCCCTGTCCTGTTTTGTCCTAGTCTGTAATGTTTTGGTCATGTTGCTCTTTATTGTCAATTTTTCCAGTGGGATGGTCTGCTTTAACCCGTGATTCTAGCTCCTTGTTATGCCTACAGGAGGCATACATCCCCAAACAGAGCCACTATTAGCATGTGCAAAAAATTTCATGACTGTAGCAATTTTCCTCTGGTCTCTGCAACTGTTTTTAGGTCTCTGGCATAAACCCTTGGTTCAAATTTTTGAAAAACTATCCGTTGGTGTGAAAACCCTTTGTTTTGTCCTGGCCCTGTTCTAATTTGTTGTTACTTTTCAGGTCACTTAAAAACCTTTTAATGCACGCGCCTTATTGTTTTATCACCTTGCGGGGTCGGCTGTTAATTTTTCCTAAGTCTCTAGCGCTCGGTGGGCTTTAATATTTTGAAAGTCCTAGTGATTTATTTCTTCCTAGGTCCCTGCGTTAATTTTTCCTATGTTTCGGCCTTAATATTTCCTGGGCCTGACTTTTTGACAGCATCTTGATCCAATGGTTGTCGCAAAAGCACAAGGGTTTTGTCAGAGGCTTGTGCTCTTGCGATGGTCATTGATTCATTTATGTGACGTAGCCTTTCTCTGTAGGTGGGTCCATTGACACGTATGCACAAATGACAAGCTTTGATTGGTCCACGGGTGAGTGACTGGATATGCTATTAGTGGGACCTAACTTTTTGAGGCTCAGAGGGTTGTGACATCCATAGTTGATCAGCGACGGGTGCATGATCTTATGGGATGTGTCAGAGCTTTGAGATCTTCCACCAGCCGTCGATGTTACCTTTTCTCAGGCGGCAATATAAAGGTGGGTCTGATTTTCCAGGAGGTTTTTATGTGCCACGGTGTGTTGAGTTGTCTATTTTTCATTCATCCACGTGGTGATGAATTGGATTGTGTTAGTGGGGCCAGGTTTTTTGAGTTTCAGTCGGTTCTGACAGTGACAAAGCATCGACGATCAGTGTGTAATCTGATGGGTTTTTTCTGACACTTGCGAACTTAAGACAACCATTGATCTCTTTCTATGTGAGAGGGTTGTCAGAGTGGGGTAAGATTCTTTATCCGATGGTGATCTCATGATTTGAAGGAATCTTGGAGGTCTATGCAAAGATACAACAATCGTCGATCTTCTTGATGTTGACCTAGTTAATTTCTTCAATCTTTTGGTGGTCCTGATAAAGTGTTTGGCGGTTCTGACTAATTTTCAAGGGTTCACTCATTCGCACATTAAAATAGCAGTGTTCTAAAGAAGCTGGCGGTTCAGCAAACAAGTGTTTGCGTGATCGCTAAAATGTCTGGTGGTAGTATAAAGTATTCCGTGAATGGTCGATTACCTTTTGTCACCAGTTCGCTAAATAAGGACCGGGGTTAGTTGTTTCCCTTTGATCACTAAGTTGCTGAGTTAGACAGTGGGTTAAGATTTTATTTCACAAATAAGAAATGCCTTGTTGCATGTTCGCTTGAGGTTAACCTGAGGTTGGCAGTTGAGTTAAGGACATAAAGATCGTGAAAAGGAGAGATGTAACGGTCATGATATAAAGTTGATCTAGATTTAAATATAGACCGCCGATTCGCTGCTGGCACTATGAAACTGACCGTTGTTTTTCAAATTCAAATTTGCAGAGGGTTTCTCAGTGATAGAAAGGACCAGAATTGAATGCTTTCACAACTAGATTTGATGTGTTTGGTGACGTTTGTTGTTGCAGTGTGGTCTAGGGTGTTCCATGATCATTTGCAGGGGTCTGTACGATGTTCTTTGTGCTGGAGGCGTGTTGCAGGTGGCCGAACAGGTTGACATTTTGGGTGTTTTTGTGATTCTTAGTACCTTCTCAGTGAGATTTGTCATGATTGGAATCACTTTGGGATCTATCTTCTTTTGGTTGCCTGGGTTTCTTCCCCTATAATAAATTTGTGACCATTTTTAATGGGTTTAGTGGGTGAAACCCTAACCCTAGTCATCTGTAGCTTGTTGCAACCTATTTTGGGTTTCCAAGATGACTAGGGGGTATATATTGCAAGATTTTTTACTTAGTGCGGGTTCCAAAACTTTCTTTTTGGTCCCTGGTTGTTGATGGTATTATACTGAAAGAGGAACTGGATTTTGGGTCTTTTCCTATCTTTGCATTGCTCTGATTGTATATTGATCCTGAATGTGTTAATGAGAATGCTATTGAGTTCCAATCTTGCATTTGTGTATGTCTTCTTGTTTTGGTTCTGAGCTCATATATGTTAGTGTCACCAAAGTGTATTAGCATATGATAAACAAAGAGTATTGTGAAGTCATCTCTGAGTTCCTAACAAAGTTAGGATTAAAGTCTTTTAGGTGAGTTCAGTGAGTTTACAACCAAGTAAGAATCTGATGTCCATGTGTTTGAGGGAGAGGGGTAATAGGCAAAGCACTTATCCTGAGCCCAAGAGTGTTTGATTTAAGATCTTCAGTTGATGTATGTAATTGGGTGACTCTTTGCCCTAGGTTAAAGCACTGGTCCATCCTTTGGAAGCATTTCATTGTCATCAACCACACACAAACAAATTAAATGATCAAATCCTTAAATCAGTTAGTAAAGAGTATATTGGTATAACATTTTATGATTCTTTTGAAGAAGTGAATCAAGGGTACACCCGCCTGAGCATTAAGGCTCAAAGTGTAGGAGGATCTCTTTTGATCCTTGTTAATTGGCCCTCTTCCTTGTAGACTTTGGAGTGGTGATAGAGTCAAAGTTATATTAAAGTTATCCATCAAATTATAAATCTACAAGTTGAAGATCAAAGGGAACTCCCGACAGCTTGAACACAAATGACTCTTTATTTCCCATTAACTTGAAGCTAGACAATCATATTGGATATTTCTTCAACAGAGAGGGATCTATGCAAGGTATTGGGCAGATGAGATTTTCCCCCTTTCTGAACTTGTTGTCAATTTTCTTTGATGATTTTTATTCTTAAGGATATATTATTTTGTGATTTCCTATTTTATGCTTGTAAATTGATCCTTAGCAACCAACCTAAGAATGATGCTGAAAGAAAGACCATCCAACTTGACTATCAACTTATCATTAATCATTCTGATTTCTGTAGTTTTGGGGTTGTAAAACAACACACATTCTAACACCAAGTCTGAACATTGAACTGATATCGGAAAACCTACTGCATGCACCAAACCACTTTCAAATATTTTTTGCATGAGATCTCTTTCTCTCTTCCATGTTGTCTCAGAAATACTTCAAACTCATATGTCCCGACTTCGTATCTGATATTTGAAGAAGTGTACTTTCTAGTATAGACATAAACTTTTACCCTTGTTATTTATACCCCATGTTGATATAAACTGATAGATTCATCTTGGCTTGAAAAACTACTATGGGACATCTTTGGCATGCCTCGAATTTTGAGCTCACCAATTCCTTCTATGGTCACTGTCAATCTGAAAATCATACGTCATACTACAATCACTGCATTTCATGAGAGATGCCTCTTTGAGGTATGTTGGCAAACAATTCAGGTGCGTGGTCTAGCTTGCACTCTATATATTTTGGAGTCGAGGCATGCTATAAGATCATATTTCCTTGAGTTTTTTTGTCAAATAGCTCACATACTTCATCTATGCTTTCACATTCTCTGCATATTTCTGAAAAACAAACGCAACCACAATATATGACAAACGTTCTTTTTGTTATGCGTGGATTTATGTCATTGCATTAATATTGGATTTCTAATACAATGCATATTATTATATTGCTAACCTATTTTCAGATTGTTTTATTTAACATCACACTAAAACTATGGTGGCAAGATTTTGCTTCAAGCCTATCAATTGTATTTTCTTGGAGGGTTTAAAAGCTTATCAACGACTTCATTACGTGTGAATTCTAAAATCATTGTGCTTCTTGAGATCACATCTCATTGAGGCGCTTTGTATAAATAGACAGTTTCCATGCCTTGTCTATGTTTCCACATTTTGCATGCATAGGCCGCACACTTGTAACTGTAAAGTATCATGAAAATATTTGTATATCTATGCTTTGATGAATGCCTATAAACTATTCCAAAAATCCCACCTCGTGCAGATATTGAAGATGCTGGAAAAAGTTGTAGCAATCATTATTTCCCCTACCAATTGCATTTTCTTTGAAGTTTCTGAAGCCTTACCGACAAAGCCACTTAGTGTATATCGTGCAATCATCACATTCCATATGATGACATCTCTTTCAAGCATTCTATCAAATAGTTCACAGCCTTGTGTGAGCCTCCCACATTGCACACATTATACTTTGAGACATTTTGTCAAACAAGTTGCGCAGATCTATGCTATCACTAGATTCCATGAGACAACATACATTTGAATCTTTCTATCAAACTTAAAAAAATGTCCACCGAACATTTTTTATTAAAATATATTACAAGTAATCTCATACATTGATACCCTGATTAATATGTATAACCTGTTCCAAAGCTTCTTGCTCGCACCGGTGGGGAAGATATTGGCAAAGAATATGGAAGTTTAGTTTTATACCTACGTATCCATTTTGCACATACCCTCTATTCATTGTATATGATGAGATGTTAGTTATTTAGGCATTTTGTCAAACAGTTAGCATGATTTGTCTCTGTTCCCATGTTTTGCATTAACAACCAGTTTCTTTAATCTTTCTCACAATGGCTCTCCACACTAAAAATTTAATTTCAATTCTACTCGCTTTTTTAATATCCAATGAAGGGCATGGAAACAATTATGAACATGGTGTGGCTATAGATGGCAGCTACAAAGAGGGTATCAATGGCTACGGTAAAGGCACTGACTACACAACAACATTCAGTCAAAAAAATTGCATGCCATAACTGTCCTTCCACTATTGAACAGAGAGTTAATGGATACGTATACCATATTCCACAGCTCCCACATTTTCACAAGCATATAGTATGGTGTAAAATGTTGCATCTATAAATTGCATCTGCTTGAAGTTTCCATTTTTTATCAACAAACTAAATTTTGTGCATCAAATGAGATCATTGTGTTCTATGCAATTACATGTCTTTGAGACATTTTGCCAAATAGTTCATGTGTCTTGAATAAGCTTTTGCTTTATGCCTGATGTATATCATCGTTGTTCCAAAGTTCTCATTTTAGTACAGGCAAGGAGAGTGCTGCCAAATGTTATGGAGTTTGGCTTAACTTCTGATGATTTCATTTGCTCTTAAGTTGCTGAAACCTTTTGTTTAACACATCCAAATTGTACACACTCTTTAATAATTGCAATCCATGAGATGACATGGTTCTTAAGGTGTTTAGGTTTCTTAGGTAGTTAATGTAACTTGGGGAAAGGACCTAATATCTGCACACCGCACTTGAAGATCTTAAATGGTATGTGGGATTTCAACAATTTTTTTTGTTGTCTTCGTATGAGAATTAACTTCTTAAAGCTAAGGTTTCAGCATTTGGGTATTCATGGATCTCTATATAGAGATCATTCAACATAGAGTGGTAAAAAGTGGTCATTTCAAAATGTTGCCTGGAAAGTGACCCTTACTTTGCCAATAGCCGCCAATGCATATCCAAAGAAAAATCATTAGAACTCCCATTTATAAACAAATAAGATATGAATATAACATGTTTAATATGTGGCCCCACTCACAATGTATGCATAACTACTAGAAAGTGTCTTTAATATAATAATTCAACCCCTTATATTAATCAAGGGACCATGTTTTTATATCCCATGAAGGACCCAACCAAATCAAACGACACCTAAAACCTAAACATTTAAACACGTTGGATACTCACCTAATGTCACGTACATGACCAAATATTTCTCAACAAACCCAAAGAAGTTTTCAAACTAAAGCTCAAATCAAGATTGTGATGTAGGACCATATTGGGTTCCTAGCAATCTTACATCATCTTGGAGGAATTTCCTTTTGGTCTGATGAAGTTCTTTTTTTTGGACAGTTTTTAGAGACTTTATGTGCTGACGATTTGTGGAGATATTTGGCGTGTGTGATGAAAAAGGTTTGTTTCTTACTGTTCATGGAGGCTATGTCTATGATCACACCTCTTTAGGTGGTGTGGATTATGAGATCTGGCATGTTCTTTGCCGACTGGTTGTGTTCGTTATATCGTCGGTTGATTGTTGAGGATTGTGGTGGAGGCTTTTCATTGATGGAACCAAATGGCATGGATCTCGAGGTGGACCTATGTGTGTGGGAAACTTTGTGGTTGGGTTGCACTTAGTGAATTAATTAAATGCTATAATTTATTTGAAATCTAGGCCATCCTGGTCTAATATGTTTGTCTTGGGATATGTAATATCTTGAATGTCGACCTATGGAGGCTAGTATGTATAAATTTAGGGTTTGAGATTATAGGGGGGAAGAGTGCGGGATAGAAGAGAGTTGAGAGAGGATAGCTCAGAGGTTGAACATATTAGAATTAGGATTTGAGGTTCATTTCATTGTATATGGTTGTAACTGGGAAGGCCTTACAACCCGACATGTTTGAAGCCAATTTGATGTTATATGATAATAAAGCTATAGTCATTTGGTTATATCTTTGTTGTGATTTTCTATTTTCCACTGTTTTGACTCTTGCTACAAGATTGGACATCTCCTTTGGAGACTACTTCGGTCTTAACTACATCAAGTGCTATCAGAGCTGGTATGCTCTTCTAGTGGTGTAAATCTTGGTGTCTAAACTTGTGAAGCTTTTGGGGTGTTGTTTGTGAGGTGATAGAGTTCAGATTTGACTCACATTAGCGAAGGGCTTGTGCAAGGTGGTCAGAAGGGATTTGATGCTGGAAGGTTGAGTTGTTGTGATGATATGAGTGAGTTACAGATAGGTGTGGTAGATGTTGTTCTTGAGCTTGTGAAATCCTAAATTGGTTTGTCGAAGGAATATGGAAGATTGTGGATCTGGCTTATGATTATAGAGGATTTGTGCGAGGATGTATCAGAAAGAGGATGTTACTAGTTATGAACCTAGGAAGGAGGTGAAACCATTGAGAGATCCCATTGTTGGTGAAAAGATCATCGAATCAAGGTAATTTCTGAAGATGTTTAGTAGATTGTCAAGTGTTAGGTAGTTGGAATCTTGCAAATAGATTGTTGATTCGAGGTAGTTGCTCCTTGAGAGAGAAGGGAAGAAGCTGACAAGAAAGGTTGACCATTTGGTTGAAGATAGGGTCTTTATCCAACTTGAGAAGAAGCTAGAGGAGATTGTTGGTAAGCTTAAGGAGATTAGGAGGTTGAATTGCAGTTGGAATTTATCGATCTAGAAGAGGATTGTTTGGCCTATGAAAAGGTTTGTTCAAAGATGGAAAAGGCAAGTTAAGGTTGCTACTAAAGAGGTTAAAGATTGAAGAGGTAAATACTAACCTTTCTAAGGTTGAGGTGGTAGATTGAGATGATTTTCATGATCAGATGGTTGGGTTTGATGTAAAAATTACAAAGCATCTTGTCGTTGGTAATGAGATTGTTGATGATGTGGAGGAGTTGCCTTTTCTGAGGGTAATGTTGAGGATGTTGGTTTTGATGAAATTGTTGATATGATTTTCATTGGAGATGATAATCCCTTTGTTGATAAGGAGTTATAGACTCGGTTGTTCCAGTTGGATGTTGTTACTTGTGTTGCAGAATTGCAGATGGTGGTTAAGGATATAGAGGTGGCTGATGAAGATGGTGGACATCTTGAATTTCTTGTTGTTGACAAGATGATGGTAGGAGGTGATGAGTTGCATGATTTGTTTGTGAAGGAGAATGCAGAATTGATGCATTGTGCTGAGGATGTTAATTAGTTTGTTTTCATTAGCAGGTGTGTTGATTGGTTGATTGTAATACAAAGGAATCATAGATTTGATTGGAGGAAGCAGAGGTTGCTTATGTGCAGGTTTGTCTTCTTGTCTTTGAGGATTGGGAAATTGATAGTCAAGATGAGGTTGTGTTCAAATTTTCTTGCAGAATCAAAGTGTGAGGCATACTTTTCTATCTATCCTAAGTGTCTAATGCAGGAGCATCTTGGGTTCCTAGTGATCTTACATCATCTTCAAGGAATTTCCTTTTGGTCTGATGGAGTTCCTTGCTTTGGATAGTTTTCAGAGACTGTGTGTGGATGATTTGTGGAGATCTTTGGCGTGTGCGATGAAAATGGTTTGTTCCTTGATGTTCATGGAGGCTTTGTCAATGAGATTTGGCATGTTCTTTTTCATCTGGTTGTGTTCTTCATGTCGTCGGTTGATTGTTGAGTATTTTGGTGGAGGCTTCTGATTGATGGAACCAAATGGTGTGGATCTCGAGGTGGACCTATATGTGTAGTTGAATTTGTGGTTGGATCGCACTTGGTGAATCAATTAAATGTTGTAATTTATTTGGGATCTAGGCTAACCTAGTCTAATACATTTGTCTTGGGATATGTAATGTCTTGAATGTTGACCTATGGTGGCTAGTATGTATAAATTTAGGGTTTGCATCTGTAGGGGGGAAGAGTGCAGGATAGATGAGAGTTGAGAGAGGATAGCTCAAAGATTGGACATATCAGAATTAAGATTTGAGGTTCATTTCATTATATATGGTTGTAACTGGGAAGAACTTACAACCCGACATGTTTGAATCCAATTTGATGTAATTTGATGTTATCTGATAATAAAGATGTGGTTATTTGGTTATATCTTTGTTGTGCTTTTTTGTTTTCCATTGTGTTGACTCTTGCTGCAAGATTCGACATCTCCTTTGGAGACTTCTCTAGTCTTGACTGCATCAGATTGCCTCCAACGGTTTGAGAGATGAAAGATGATGAAAACTACAGATATCAAGTGCTTATTTGAGTTTTGATTGATTTTAAACAAAACTAATGCAAACCGTATTGAAAATAAATTTCTAGATCCAAGATTAGAGATTTAAACTATAACCAAAAATACAATAATTAAAGATAATCTTGCAATAATTTTTTTAAAAATAAAATATTGAAGGGAAATAACTAAGATGTGTATTAAACTAAAAACATAGAGATTAGATTTTTATTTGAAACCTGCAAACACAAAATCCGTGAGCAAAAAAAATGTTAAGGACTAAGTTGTAACCTTATGCTTGACACAACAAAGAATAAGCTATTCAAAATTTATAAACTAATGTGGATTTAACATAAACTTTTAATCTAAACTTGAAACAGAAAAAACCAAGTTTTGACAAAAAGCCTTCCAAAAAAAGTTAAACAAAATGATTTTGGTGGCAAGTCGACCAAACCAAAAAAAACAAACTAGAAACTAACTCTTTGACAACAAGCCTTCCAAAGAGGATTAGAAAATTATTAGATTTTAAAAAAAAACCTACAACACAAAATTAGTTAAAATAAGAGATTTAACTTCTCTCCTCAAAGAGTGCCTCCAGGAAGGGTGAGCTCCAAAACAACAGTGACAACTGTAGACACCAAAAACTGGGCAAGTGTCTTAGAATCATTCAAATTTGCAAAATCTTAGCCAAATGCTCTAATTCTCATCAAAATGGATCATATCAATTTTAAATGGACATTTATTAATCAAAATTGGACAAAATTATTTAAATCAAAAGAAAAATCAAATGATGACATCAAATAATTAAATACAAGCTTGAAAGGGTTAATCACACTATATAATTGATTTTAATCAATTAATTGTATAGTTTTAAATCAAAAATCAAATTGAACCCATTCCCTTACATGGCTAATTTAATTAATTAATGAAATTTAATTAATCCTAATATCTTTCAACAACATTTGAGCAACCAATAAGAATTGAGAACAAAAGCACATAGATCACTCCAAAATAGTTGAATCTCAATCACACATTTCAACTTTGAATCTCAACCACTCAAATTTGTCTATTTGTCCAAACCTTTGAGACAACCATTTAAATTGTCCCCCCATTTAAAAACATTTCAAAGTTTTTGACTCAACCAAGGATAAATCATGATTAAATAACTCTACCCCCTACCCTTGGGATTTTACTATAAATAAGTGTCATTTTGAGAGCATAAATATACTAGAGAATTCAAGTGCAAAGCATCATCATTATAAGCAATTTCATAGCGATTGAGTCATATCTTGAGCAATATTGTGAGATTGAGAGCATATCATGAGTACTTAAATTGAATCTTTGTATCATTTGGAGAGTTTGAGAGCTAGATTAAGCATTGTACTATCATTTTCTCATTCTAGGATTGTCACTAGTAGATAATAAGGCTGAGAGCTCTACTTACCAAGCTTGGATAGAGAACCATGAGATGTCATGGATGTTAATTTCAATTCTTAGATTAAATCTGTATTGTATTTTCATAGAATTATAGTTGATTATCCTAATTTCATGAAGGTGTAAAACTTTCACACACAAATGGCACCCACCGTGGGGCTTTGAGCCTCATTTCTATCAATTTTTGTGTGATTTTGGCTTCACTTTTATGTAAATTTTGAAGAAAATAGGAAAAGTGATGCCTACAAAGGATTTAATGATGCTTATGAGCATTTTGACGATGCCTGGAAGAAGTTTACTGACGCCTGCGAGATTCTTTCTCTTCTGTCTTTTATTCTTCTGACGCCTGTGAGATAAAGTGTTACTCCTGAGAATGTAAAGCGATGCCTAAGATCCGAGAACTAACGCCTATTAGCTATCCTTTGCCACCTATGATGATTTCTATTATGAAATTTGCATTGATTTGTCACACTTAGTATCTTTTAATTGACACTTAGTAGTTCTTCTTTGCCGCTTTGGATATTTTATCATACACAATTTTCAGCTACTTTTATGCCTAACAGTTAAATTGTTACGCTTACTGATCTTTAAAAGTCACTTGAGTCACTGTAAAGTGACGCCTGTGAATTTTAAAATCACGTCTGCTAATTGTTAACTGACGCTCTTTAGCTGATAAATGACGCCTAGCATTTTTTTGTTTAAATTTGTTGTCAAATCATTCAATTCTATTTTCTTACTCTCTGTCTGTGTTTTTCCTGTAAATGAGCAAACACAGGAAAGTATGAAAACCAGAAAGCAGAGTCACTCAAGAAAGCAAAGAGGTAAGAATCCAAATAAAACGTCAAAAGGAAATTCATAGTACTTCAATTCTAGAAATTTTGGGATTAGAAGAAAAGTTGTATGCTCATTACATTAAGGTGTTAGATGCTTACAAGAAGAAAATCCCTACTTTGAATTAATTTGCTTGCATTAAGTTGTTGAAATTTCTTTGAAAAATCTTGCCAAAAACACTTAATTGCAATTTCAATTGTTCCTTTTGGTTTCCTTCACTTTGTATGGTTGTGTTGACTAATTTTTTGGAGGATTCGGAGTGAGAACGATAGCCACTAGGTGAGTAAGCAAATAAACATTAAAAAAAAAAAAAAACCTCAAAAAAGCACCTAGCCTTTGCTAGCAGGTATTTTTCAAATCAAGCTTACATTGCTTAAATTGTGGCTATTCTTTGGATCTAGCTTAATAGGAAAAACCTTACTATTTGTCAAATTGAACAAGCATTAGGCATATGCTCTCCATTTTTCGAAGTGGATCAAAAAGCCAAACATGTTAGTTCAATTTGGTAGAAAGAAAGGGAGGAATTAACCAAACATTTCATTTAAAAGAATCTCCTTGTCAAGAGGTTGAAAAAGAAAAAATCTGTTTGAAGTGTTTGGAACAAGGGACAACAATAGGGATATGCACTTCACTTTCTAAGTGAACCAAATTCCCAAACTTGTTGAACTAAGTTTGATTTCTTATTTTTCTATACATGCTAGATAAATTAGAGCATTAGAGGGCCCGCCTCCTGAGAATTTCCATATGAGGATGGTGAGAGGGAATGACCCAAGTGGGAGACAATCGCTTTAGTTGTGATACTATCTGACCCACTATAAACAAATGCATTCTTCCTTAATAGGAGAGTGACTAGGTTGTGTGCAAGTGTTCTTCACTTCCTCTAGTAGTCCTTTTGGATTGTGCCAAATCATGCTTTTGTGCGTGTGGGAAGCCCGCAAGTGGGTAAAAGAATTTGACATGATCTAGAACGGAGGTGTTCATTAAAGTCTTGCTAAGTAGTAATCTGCCTTTTAGAGCCAAACGTGTTTAAAAGCCAAATCTGACTCTAGGTATTCTTGTTTATACTTGTGAAAAATGATCGAGAACATACACTTTTAGTGTGGTTTTAGGGATATGGTACAAATTTGATGTGTGTGTTGCATTTGTACTTCATTTTCAAGCAAGAATATTCTACAGATCTGATCAAATCACTTTTAAAAATCAAAATTTACAACCTGGTCTACAAAGTACCACCTGTACACAGATAAAAACTGCTTATAAATAGTAAAGTCATGCTTGTGACTATTCAGGAAATGCCTGTCAATAAGGAAGTCACGCCTATGACATTTCAAGAAACGCCTGGAAAAAGTTTAGAAATGCCTATCAACAAAGAAAAGCCACTTGCTGGCCTACAGAGCGCCACCTAGGCATATTCCAGTAACCGCGTAACAATTGTTAAGTCACACCTACGCACTGGCAAGTGACACCCAAAAACAAAGAAGGGAAAACAATGGACATTTCCCGAGGGTGTGGAAAGATTTTGAAATCACTTTTGGATACCCTTTTCAGAGATATTCCTTATCAGTACAACAAATAGATCATATTCCTGAAAAAAATTTATAATGATGAATCTATTTGAGAAACAAATCAATCCTATTATGGAGCATAATTATTGAAATTAAGATCAAAATCTTCATTGGAATCAAAATGATGAGGTGTCTGAAGATGAAGTTTTAGAAGCAATCCAAGATCCCATATTTATGGAAACAATGGGATTAATTTTGAAGAGGGATAAAGAAGCATACTTCATAAAGTTAGCTCAATCAAGAGCTAAGCTTCCTCATAATTTTGACACATCAAACTTGAGGGAGAATGAGGAAAATCAAAAAGATACATCATCTGGAAAGCCATCATTAAGATTAATTTGGCCTTTTCTTTATGATGATGGGCCATTTGTACCTTCATCTTCCTCACAAAAAGAAGCATTTAAGAGCAACAAACCTATCTTGGATCAAGGGAAATTTCATGATCATCCTATTTGTGATCAAGGTAATATAGAGTATGAAGAGAAAGGTACCACTCTCAAGCAAGATCTAATGCACAAACCTCCATCTAGCAAGGTCTCTCCCATAGCTTGTACTCCTTTCATCCTTCGTCCATCTCAAAAACCTCCATCTAGCAAGGTTTCTCCCATAGCTTCTACTCCTTTCATCCTTTGTTCATCTCACAAAGCTTCATAACTATCCAAAATTCCTCCATTAAAGAGTGAGCCTAATGATGACACTTTTCACATTGACTATATCTACCCTCAAGGGCTACCTCTAAAAGAAACTCAAGCTAAGTTACATCTTGTTGTAGATCATTTCCATGCTTCAAAGATCTTGGACCCCAAAGCTTCATGTGCTTTAATGCCTATTATACCCATTCAAAAGGATCCTACGTCATTTCTCCAACCATCCCCCACACATATCCAAACATATACCTTGTCCTTAGAAGTGGCTCCATGTCAAGAGGATAATCCAAAGAGAAAAGAAACAAATATTGGTAAAGATCAAGATCAATATTCTATACAATCCCCTCCCATATTTGACGAAGGTCCTATATCCATAGAACCCTGTGATGATCCCCTTGCATCCTTTCATGTCTTCCAAGATGATGTCCTTCCATTCCAAGAACAAAATACCCTTCCAAGTTCCATATTTTCTCCACTTCCCAAGAAAAATCAAGATATCACTTCCACAATTTCCAATGAGCATATTGAAAATCAAGAGCAAAATATCCTCTCTACACCATTTGAAGATCCTTATCAAGATCAAAGTATCCCATCATTTCCTTGTCATATTCCTCCATGTTCACCTCAAGAAACCATCATTCTTCCAAATCCCTTGCATGATGATAAATCCCTTCAATCTTCAGTTGATCCTATCAAAGCTACTCATGAGCCTATTGGTATAAAGATAAATCTTAAAGATGCGAACTTTGGCAATGAAGCTCCTTCCAAAGATGTTGATATCCCTTTCACACCTTATATCCTTCCATTCAAACGCAACCATATATCTTCACCATCCTCCAAATCCATTTTGGGTTCCTATGTCCCAAAACAAAAATTTTCACCCCTTCCATCCATATTAGGTCCATATATTCCTCCATTCTCCATTCCTATCATCCCTAGCTCTCCATTCACTTACCCTACCATGTATCAAGATCAATGAAGGCACACATACTTGAAGAATGTCCAAACACCAATCCATATGAACCCTCCATATTATTCCTATTCATCCACAATTCCTAACTCTTTTGGAAGCAATTTTGATGTGCAACATAAAAATCATGAATCCAAGAATCCATATGTGTATAAAAATCACAATTTCCCATCTAATCGACATGTGAATGAAAAGAAAAATGAAATATCCAAAAGACCGCAAAGGTCCACAAAGAAAAATGAAATATCCAAAAGGCCACAAAGGTCCACCAAGCAAAAAGAAAAATCAAATAAAATGTGGGTTCCTAAATCCCTCATTGAAGAAATGCATTCAAAAGCATCACAAAAGAAAGAAAAATCAAAGACTATGTGGATTCCCAAGTCACTTTTGAAAGACTTGCACACAAAAGAAAAATCAAAATTGACATTTAAGCTTCCAAAGGCTTCCATTCCATCTTCTTCCAAACATCTTCCACTTTCAAAGTCTAATTTGGGTTCCTATATCCCAAAATCCACTACCTCAAAAAGATCCTTACCTTTGTCATCTATCGTTCCTCCATCATTCCACCACTCTTCAAAGTGTGTGTCAAAGTTGATCTCGCCAACATTTCCATCTACAACATACCTTCTTCTTATCCTCACATTCATTTTCCAATACCTCATTTCCATATTTCCATCCCTCTTATCAATATCTTTGAGCATCCTAGCCATACCCATGGTTTATTATAGCGTATCTTTCAGAAGAGCATTGTCCAAAGATCTCGATGTTGGAAAAATATTGAAAAAAAAAAGAAGAGAAAAAGTGCCTTGGTGAAAACCTAGCAATAGGCACCTTGGTAGCAAAAGTAAAGAGAAATAAATCTTTCCTATGGTAAAAACCACTTCTCGTGGTGCCTTGGAAAAGTACCATGATGAAAACTTGGCAAACAGGTGTCATGCATAATTCCTCCTTCTTGCACTCTACACTTGGGGGCAAGTTTCATCCATGCTATCCTCCATCTTCCTATCATTTATCTCACTTACATCCATATTCCCTCTCTCACCTTTAATCTTGACAAGGGTGAACACATCCATGAGCATTAAGTATCTTGACATCCGTTATCCTTTCCATCAGCTTATTTACTTGTTGCAACCATGTTACCCTATCATGATCTTGCTTATCCCAAATTCACCTTCATTATTCCTTGACAGTCTTTCCATAATCCCAAAACATCCCTTCATAACCTTCATCACCCCTTTATCCTGATTGTGTTATCTTATCCACATTTTACCCAAATTGACCCTTGGTCTTGATCAAAATGAAGAGCTTAAAGTACAAATTTTGGTATCAAAAACTTCTTGACATGTCCACTCTTTTGGATCCCTCATTTTCATGATAGTAGATCGTTATCCTATAGGCTATCTAGCACTGCGTCATTGGCTTCCATGGCTTATCCAAAAACATGCTTCACATTGCTATATCATTTTTTCCTTAGCTTGGGTAATATTGAGGAGATGGTCCTACGGGTCACATTCACATGCTTCATCCATCATGGCCTTTCCATCTCTAATCCATCAGCTTGCAAATCCATCCTTCATGTCCTATATCTTGCTATACATTGGGGGAAAACCAATGTGATCTTGTTTGAGAGCTAATAATTTCTAAAAAGTATAAAAAGTATAAAATAAAAAAATAAAAAAAATGTTTGCATAAATTGCTTTGAGCTACATCTGGCATAAACTGAGCTTTTGTAATATTTTGGAAGTTTTCCCAAGTCCAACATTTTTCCTATCCAACTAGGGGCATTTGCTCTTAATCAGCGGATTTCAACAAACAGGCATCAATTCACATGACACAATGCATTAAACTCAAACGGATTCAATAGTGCTACTTTCGGTCACACATCAGAGGAGGAATTATCAGAGCTTCAAAAGAAAGAGATTTTGTTGAACCTTTGATTGATATCATTGTTCACAACCAAGTATTTTGATCCTACAACTTGATCCTTGAACCTTCATTGAATTTATTATTCAGGATTAAAAAATTGACATCACTTAAATGATCAAAATGTTTGGAAATTCTATTTGAAAATCTCGATACATTGCAAAACACTTGAAGCTTTTTATGATTTGTATTGAATTTCTTTTTATCTTGTCTTTTTAGCTAATCGATGATGTTTCAACTAGATTGACGATGATGGAGACATGATATCTTTTTTCTTGTTTCTGGGTGACTGTCTTGAGGAAAATCCAACAACTTATGTGAATTCATCTAACAACATGGTCATCAAAGAACCATCAAGGACTTTCATATAAGATGGAGGGTTGACCTTTGTTTGTTTACGCAAACAGATACCTTGGCTAAAAGCTAGCGACAATTTAGTTGCATTGCATTGCATTTGCATGTTAGATTAAGTGCATTGGTTTGTAGTTATTTTTCCAAGGGAAAAGGGGTTCAGTCATTATCTTGATCAATCAATTAAAATGGGGTTAAATCAAACAAAATTATCCTTGGTTCAAATCAATCACGTGAGATTATCTTTTGCATTCATTCATAGCATTACTCATTATTCATTATTCATTATCCTTATATCGGAAATCAAAAGAAAAGAAAAATTCACTACTCACACATCATTTGCATACATTTAGTTAAGGATAGCATTTTAAGAGTTGCATACATCAACAAAATAAAAAACATAGTTGCATTCATTCATCATATCCATACTTCCATAATAAAACATTTGCATCCATATATTGAAAATCAAAAAAAATATCAAAAAGTTACATTATCATTTACATCCATTTATCTATATCATATGTAAGATACATTGCATCCATAGCATAATCAAAAGTAAATGCATCATAAACATCATATAGAGTTGCATATAAAGATAATCTCACATAAACACATCAAGAGAATCAAGGAAAGTCCATAATCATATAAATGTCCATAACATCAAAGATCCATCAAAATCTGTATACCAAAGATACAATATCATCGACAAAATGATACATCAAAGTCTTGATCAATAAATATAACATGATACAAAATCATCATCAAGGAATCTCATCATTTTGATTAATTAGGGGCAACTTGATTCTCTTCATTACTTGTATCTACATCTACACATGATTCATATCAAATGACCCTATCTATCAGCCTCCCACCATTAATCTTCTCATCAAATACAATCCTATCGAATATCAATAAGTCAAATCATCCAATTGATCATCTTAACGTCAATCAAGTTATCCTATTATCCTATTTTCTCTTCTTGAGCATATCAAATCTCCTAACTCTTTATCGTGAGGAAGGAATATCATTGTTTTGTCACTTTAGATCGTGAGAGAAAAATATCTACCTATCAGTTTTCTACTATCCGATTGACATCAATACAATATCAACCAAGTGATTCTAACATATCTATCAAACTGGGGCATTTGTTGTGACCTTGAATATCATCAATGTTTTTCAGAAATGAAAACATATTGGATCAATTATCAATCAATTTCATCAACTTTTTCTATCAAGCGATCAATCTATTTTCATTATGAGGGGGCATCATCAGAGTATCAAATTGGCATCAAATATCATTGAATATGGGGCATTAAAATTTTTGAATGGGGGCATGTTACATCATTTTTCAAATCAGGTTTTATCAATCAAATCAGGTTTCAAATTAGTTTTGTATCAATCAATCAAGTATCAAATCAATGATCAGGACATGTAATTTTCTTTGAATCAATGCGCTACGCACATCAATTCAAAGAGGGGCATTTGTAGACACCAAAAATTGGGCAAGTGTCTTAGAATCATTCAAATTTGCAAAATCTTAGTCAAATGCTCTAATTCTCATCAAAATGGATCATATCAATTTTAAATGGACATTTATTAATCAAAATTAGACAGAATCATTTAAATCAAAGGAAAAATCAAATGACGACATCTAATAATTAAATACAAGCTTAAAGGGGTTAATCACACTATATAATTGATTTTAATCAATTAATTGTATAGTTTTAAATCAAAAATCAAATTGAACCTATTCCCTTACATGGCTAATTTAATTAATTAATGGAATTTAATTAATCCTAATATCTTTCAACAACATTTGAGAAACCAATAAGAATTGAGAACAAAAGCACATGGATCACTCCAAAATAGTTGAATCTCAATCACACATTTCAACTTTGAATCTCAACCACTCAAATGTGTCTATTTGTCCAAACCTTTGAGACAACCATTTAAATTGTCCCCCCATTTAAAAACATTTCAAAGTTTTTGACTCAACCAAGGATAAATCATGATTAAATAACTCTACCCCCTACCCTTGGGATTTTACTATAAATAAGAGTCATTTTGAGAGCATAAATATACTAGAGAATTCAAGTGCAAAGCATCAACATTATAGGCAATTTCATAGCGATTGAGCCATATCTTGAGCAATATTGTGAGATTGAGAGCATATCATGAGTACTTAAATTGAATCTTTGTATCATTTGGAGAGTTTGAGAGCTAGATTAAGCATTGTACTATCATTTTCTCATTCTAGGATTGTCACTAGTAGAGAATAAGGCTGAGAGCTCTACTTACCAAGCTTGGATAGAGAACCATGAGATGTCATGGATGTTAATTTCGATTCTTAGATTAAATTTGTATTGTATTTTCATAGAATTGTAGTTGATTATCCTAATTTCATGAAGCTGTAAAACATTCACAACCTTCATCAATTCCAACTTAAAGAAAGGATTAGTAACTTGCTCTGATACCATGAAAGGAAATAAAAGAGAAATAAATAAAAAGGAAATCCAAGTAAGTTTATTGATTGAAGTAATGTTACCATGAAAGATGAAAAAATTGAGAGAGCAATCACCCAAATCAGAGAGTAATGTTATCCTTGTTGTCCTTAACTAACTATTCATTCTCTTGAGACAAGGCTTCTAGGGATGGTTCAGATTCCCCAGATCTACTTTGTTTAGATAGCTATTCAATTAGGTATTAACTTTCATTCAGTTGTTGAACCAGGTCTTATCATTTAACCCTAGATTTCTTCAACTGATCTTTGAGTTTCTCAATCATGTCTTTCACCTCTGCAAGTTGCCTTTTATAGGATTCCATGTCTTCCTCAAGGATCTCTCCCAATATGTTAGGTTTCTTATAGGAAACTCTGCTCTAATACTAATTGCTAGATATAGGAGGCACTAAGAAGGGGGGCGAATAAGTGAAAATAAATAATGAACCAATTCAACCACTAATCTGATTATGGTTTTAAACAACTTCCAAATAACCAAACATGCAAGTGTAACTATGTAATAGAAATAAAACAATACAAGCATCCACAAAGCATAACACATAACACCACTATTTTTATCGTAGAAACACTTGTAAGAGGGAGAAAACCACGGTGGGGATGACACCCATGAATCTCTTCACCATAGTTAAAAGAGTTTCCCTATTAGGATCTTACAATACCCTATTAAGGGTTCACTCGATTAGAAGTGATTAGTACCGTGTTAGAAGTACCAAAAGATCTATTAGGATCTACCTTGCAGGAGGATTTAGAACTCCAGTTAAGAAGTCACCCTGTTAAAGGATTTATACAATGAGACCTGTTAAAGTCTACCATGTTAAGGATTTAACTTGCTAACCTATTAGAGTTAGCCTTGAGAAATGAACTCAAATAGTTGATCTGGGAATGACACTGCTTGACTATTAGATCCACTGTAATCCTTGATCTCTGGCACACTGTACTACCTTTGTCTCTTATCACAACAGGAAAATCACAATAACAACATGAGATCATTTGATTTAGTCCACCTTTATATTGATGTTCTTAAGTTGGATAAGACTTGAAAATGTTTTACAAGTTGGTCCACAATATTGACCAAACTTATGGAAAATTGTGCCATTCATACCTAACATGTCAGCCCAAAATATATTAATCAAAACATATTGACATGTCAACCCAAAAATCAACCACCTTGATCATCAGGAACCAATCAGTAACACAACTGGTTCATACTTATCATATCACCAAAATACTAACTCACCCAAATTATTGAGTTAACGGTTGGGGTTGTAGAACAATAGTTATCTGACCTTGGTAAACCACTAGGAACAATCACACCTCCCAAAGTGTCATCTATCTAGATCATCATGTAAAACATTCTCTATTACTATCTTCAAGTTCACTGGTGAAAACACTTAGCATATTATGCCTTTACCTATCCATCCAATCGATCGATATCTACAATCTATATTCAAATCTGATAGAATTGATAGAGTTTCCATCAATGAAAAACTCATAAACATCATCACTCAACATCTCAACCCAAAAATCCATCATAATGCCAACAATGAGGTGCTATAAAATAAGAATATGAGGTTCTTGAATTTTTTTTGGTATTAAATTATGTTTCCATATACCATTCAAAGTGAATTGGATATGTGCAACATAATTTAATGCTAAAAAGGATTTCAAAGACCCTTGTGTCCCTGTTGTACTTCTGAATATAAGAGCTTGTTGAACATGCATTTGGAGAAATGGAAAAGTATTCATGAAGCCAAACATCTTTTAGTGCAAGAAATGTTGGTTAACCAATCACACCCATACAAATTCTAGATCCTAAACTCATGAAGATTATATAATAATCATGAAAGAAGGGAGGGAAAGTGTGCATTATGTGCGATGAAATGATTCAATAGATTATGTGTTGGATATTAGGTGCTAAACTAACTAAGTCAATGCAAAGGGACACATAATTAGTATGGTTGGATAAAATAGGGTGAAAGGGAAGTATGCGATTAATGTGGCTTATCATATGCAAAGTGCGCTAGACCATTTTGATGCAACATCAACAAGCCAACTAGTATGTAGGACCTTCCATGCTACTAGGCATGGTGGATCTGCCCCATGAACAATCATCCATCCAAATAATCAAATTTTTGACACTTTAACCCAACTTACGTTTGCCAAGTGAGAGATAACCTCAATAGAGGGTGACAAGTTTTTTTTCATCACATGATTACTATTCTTATGTGGTCCAATCATATTAAAAATAATTTAGGGCCACTAGTTGAACATACTTGTAATAATTAATAAATAAATATTCATAATCATGTTCGAAAGGAAACAAATCACACTCAACAACCATATAAAAAAAATGGAATTGCATTAAGGATGTAGATTAGACATAGGTAGATTATTGAAATATAAATCTCATTACATTTGTTCTATTTTCTTCATTTTTAATTGAACCATCCAAATAATAAACTAGTCTAGTCTAATGTCCCCTACTTAGACATCACTTGATTTACCCTAACATTACCAATTGGGGATAGGGTTATAGTTGGGAATGGTAATTTAGTGTAGTCTATATAATGTCCTCAATGATTAACATTCATCACTATGCATTTAAATCGGATTAAGGAATAATCATTGATTCATAATACATACTTAAGTACTAATTCCTTCTCTCATAATCACTAATCTTAAGAAGGATGGTAGAATTACTATACCTAGGCACAAAAATAGTCTATAAGTAGGCTCCCTCAAGGTTATTACTTGTCTTGGGACTCTTTGATCACGTGATCAAATTACTAAATATTTGAAATAGCCATAAAATTTTATTCCTTTTATTTCTTCTCCATCATATGTACCATTCTCTTGAAAAAGTGTGTTTAAATTTATATTTTTATTCCAATACTTATGATAAATAATAGAGATTTCTTCTGCAATATCTATCTTCTTTTAATTATGTCACAAATTTCAATAACCAAACTATTACACAGTAGTTATCTTAGGCCACATTGAAAAAGAGATAATCAAGTAAAAGCTTCAAGGCTATATTTGAGGTATATATTAGGGAACCATAATATCTATTTGCCTAAGATTGAAGTATGATACCAGGATTATCATACTTTGAATTTTTGGCACTACCTAACTTGATGAAATATCTTATTTTTATTATAAATTTAATCAGTACTATCCATGGTGATAAGAAGAAGTAACATAGTGGGATAGTCTGGGCCATAACTCTATTGAATCCTTGTAACACTATAAAGAGAATAATTCATGTTTTGACTGCTTTGGAAATTGAGAAAATATCAACGTGACTATGACTACAAGCTTTCATTAGAGGTTGATGGAAACTAGAGCTGTGATGGTAATAATAGAGCTTGGATAATTATCCAAATGATTCATTTTATTGTACATTTTCCTTGATTTTCTTCTTGAATACTTAAAACAAGATTTTTTAATGTAGAGGTAGATTTCGAGGAGCACTCAACAACTCGGGAAAAGATGAAGAAATTTGGAGGATGGAAGACTTTTCCTTTTATTATTAGTACTTTGGATTTCTTATCATATGGTAGGCTTATTCAACTTCAGGTAATTTATGTTTATTGACTTTGATTCTCTACTGTTGTATGCAAGAAATGAGATATGCAGTGCAGTAGCATTCACTGGCCTCATTGTAAATATGATTATTTATATAATCACCCAGTTTAACATAAAAAGTATTGAAGCCACACATATCATCAACGTATCTAATGGAGTGAGTGATATCTCTCCATTGATTTAGACATTTCTTGCAGATGCTTATCTTTGCCATTTTTGGGCTATTTTGTAATGTCCCTAAAATTAAACACCTATGCTCAATAAATTGTATTAAGAACGTTGCCATTTTTACAAAGTGTTCACATTACAACATTAAATCTATATACTATTGTATATATAAAAATATCATTATTATTAATGAAAACATTATTAATAAAGATCAGTATTATTAAACTATTGTTAATGAATATTATTTAATTATTAAATAATAACTATAATACATATACTATAATATAAATAAACTTTAGCAAACTAATGTGTAGCCAAGTTGCACCTTAGAGGGTGCAGTTGGGTCACAACCTTGGCTGCGACCAGTCGCACCCCCTAAGGGGTTGCAACCAGTAGTGAGGAGGGAGTGTGACTCCCCCTCCCACTCCCCACACACACACACACACAGATATATATATATATATATATATATATATATATATATATATATATATATATATATATATATATATATATATATATATATATATATATATATATATATATGCAGTAAGTTAATTAAATATGGCATGGGGGCAGTGACAGAAAAAAAAAGGAAGAGGAAATAAGTAAGAGGAAAACAGAAGAATAAAGAATTCGCTGTCAAATTTGGTATGATGCTTAATGTTATTTTATTATTATTAGTATTATATGTATATATATGTAATATTATTTACAATAATGAAATTGTAGTATTAATAAATTTGTAATATTACTTTCAAAAATATAAACATTGTAATATATTAATGAAGTGGTAATAATAAATCAATATATATATATATAAGAATTAATTGTAAAAAGATAATGTTAATATATACATAAATGAATTGATGTATATATATATTATATATATTTGGCAACATTTAAGATTTATATTAATGAATATATTACTTTGATAATTATGATATAGATAATGAATTTGAAGATATGTTTACAATTGATAATTAATTTCATTCTCACTCCCTCTAGTAGGTGGATGTATGAATCCTATATTCATCATGAGCTACATAGAGGTGAACGTAATGGCAATTCGAGGTTGGTATAGCCCCGTTGCCCATTTGTGATTAATGGAAATTCAAGGTTGGTATAGCCCCGTTGCTTATTTGAGATGGATGGAAATTTGAGGTTGGCATAGCCCCATTGCCCATTTGAGATGGATGGCAATTCAAGGTTGATATAACCCCGTTGCCAATCTATAATTGATGGCAATTCGAGATTGGTATAGTCCCATTGCCAAAGTTGAGATTGTTATAATCTCATAGGAAGTATATATACTGATGCCAGTCATATGCATATGTGTAGGCTTGGATAGCATTTATTGCTTACAAGAGATTCTTATGGGCAGTGCTCTATGAGATGATGTGTCGATAGCCTGGTTTCTTAGAGTGGGTCTTATATCTCTCAAGCTGAGAATCAAAAATTCTGTGAAGCCTGACCTAGAGGCAGACTTAAGAATCAAATCCACCCTTACTAACTTAGAGTAGAGTACGAGTCAGGTAAATATTACATTTTATCTTGTACTAACTTCAGTTTTGCAGGAAAATATAAAAGGAGAATAACAAGGGACATTACATATTTCTATTGGTTCATTTTTCAGATTTAGTTTAGGTGTTCCATGACCATGTGTTGTTATTTGTTACACTAATATATGATTTTCCATCTAAATATTAGAGTGTTTTATCTATATTGTTAAGTTACATTAATATAGAGTTTTTAATAATATATATAGAATTCAATTGATAAGATAAGCATGTTAGGCTCAAAAGGAGGAAAGAACAACTAGGGGGGGGTTGAATCAGTTGTGCACTAACAATTAAAACTTAAAATCAATTAATGATCTAAAAGATAAATAATAATGCAAGATCCACAACACATAACACATAACACATAACACCAAATTTATTCTCGAGGAAACCTAGTTAAGGGAAAACCCCGGTGGGAGTCAAACCCACTAGATAGATGTAATCTATTAAAAGTACTTCCTGGTTAAGAGAAAATGAAAAAAAGGGAATGCACATGCATTCAAAGGTCCACTACCTAGAGCTCACTGCTCACAATACAATGATCTGACCCTCAGTTGGGTTCACTGATCAATCTCTAATTATAAATCACAAAGGGTGGATAAACTGTCCAAAATAAGTGAACTGACTTACAATATATGTTATGCCAATACAATTCCAATGAAGTACAATCTTTGCCTTAGTTGAAGAATACAAACATCCTTTTCCCTTCTCAATTGCACACACACGCATACACACACACACACACATATTGCAATCACAAAATGATTGCCCATTTATACATATTACAATGAATAATCAATAACAAGGTCGACTAAGACCGATAAGAATAAATGATACAAATATTATACTCAAACTCTAATGCGATCCAAATCTAGTCAACCAAGACTTAAATAGGACCCAAATCTTCATCCTCAAACACGTAACAATTTCACCAAATCTGCACAAAGGATCACAACACATTACTTCACCAAGTCGGCTGGGACCTAAATGAAGAAACGCCAACACACAAGAAAAACACCACACATGATCACCTCAATAAATGTGATCCAACAATAAGGTCATAACACGATCCAAGAATATCAAGAAGCAACAAGAATAACTTCTCGAACCTTCTCATCACCTCGAACTCAAAATCCAAACTCATCTCTATACTAAATACCAACAATATTGAACACTAGATTCTATCACATTAGAAAGATAACTAGCTAAATTTTGAATCATGAACAATATTAGTTGAGGACACAACAGTGAGTCGTAAAGATACCACAAGCTTCACAACATCTGAATAAATCATACCGATCGTCACCAAAGAAATAATTCAACCTCTGGCACAAAAAGATCATTAAAATACTGGCACTTGATAAATCAATCATATCTTCCTCAAATTGTTACCCAAACTTTTGTGAACCTCTGTAGACAAACTAAAGACATATATAAACATAACTTACAATTGCAACACAATATCTTCAATGTAGCATTTGAACAATCAAAATCTTCCTCACTAGACATATTGAACACATTGTCTGCAACAACAATACTATGTTGACATTAATGACAAAACATTAATGTCAACACACATAAACAAGGTCTAATCAACAATCTTTGACATGCTCAACAATCTTGTAATAATCTCCCCCTTTGGCATTGATGACAACATATGAAGTGAAAAATCGATCAATGCATAAAGACATCAATATATCCACGATCACTTTGAAATATATCTTCCTGATCACTCTGAAATACATCCACTGGATCACTCTGAATATATAGCTTCAAACCACTCAACACAATCTCTCCTTAGCACAATTTAATTTTTCTCAGTATTTCACACAATTTCTCCCCTTTTGACATCAATGGAAAAGTGAAAAAGACATAAAAAAGAACTGAACTCACCTCAAAAAGGCATAATAGATAACTATTTCTCATCAACCTATCACAAGACTGCTCCCCTGAGGAGAAGTCCCCAAACTCATAATCCAGAGAATAATATTTGATAGATTTCTAGACTAATTCCATTCCCACATCTCTTTGAGGCTAGGTTCAATTGAGAAAGGGATGCCAAGATACTTGACTAGATGATTGGGGCTACCCCATGCAAGGGATAATTTGGAACACTAGAGTGGTTGTGCTTCACCCTAGTCCAAAATAATAGATTTAGGAAGGGACACTTTACTTCCTAGAGCTGCACATAAAAGATCTAGCTTCTTCATAAGATGCTCAAAAGTAGTCTCATTCTGATAAATAATAATAGCAATGTCATCTACAAACTGAATATTAGAGAGCTCATCACGATTAGGCAATAGAATGCCTTTCACCTTAGGGGACAGTGTATTATCCCTAAGGAGATAGTAAAGTGCATCCACAACTATTACAAATAGTGCAAGAGCAAGTGGACACCCATGTCTTATGGATTTGGATAGTTCTAAGGGGGAAGATCTCATGCCATTAACATCAATAGAAGCAACAACACCATTCATAAGAGTGCACACCAAATTTAAAAAGTACCCCGAAAATCCCAGACAATATAGCATCATGTTAATGAACTTCTATTCTATCCTGTCATAAGCCTTCTCATAGTAAATGAGGAGCATATAGGCATTCTAATTAGACTCTTTGGCCTAGTCTAATGTCTCCCAATAGGTAATCAGATTCTCAAGAATGAACATTCCTTTCAAAAAGCCATTTTGTGTAGGGCTAATGATCTTGGGCAGAATGTCTTCCAGTCTTATTGCTAATATTATAGCCAAGATCTTATAAGAAATATTAAGAAGGGTTACATGCATTTAATTCTTGATCAATGATCTATCCCCTTCTTTAGGGATAAGTTTGACGAGTCCTGAATTGATATATGCTCCTAGAGACCCCATATCAATTGCATCAAGGTAAACATTAGGTCTTCTCCCACCCAATCAATATTATCCTTGTAGAATTCAACCGGTATGCCATCAGGCCCAAGAGCCTTTTCGTTTTGCATACTTTGTATGGCCTTAGTAATCTTTGCAATAGAGATTGGTCTTCTCATCCAATCAACATCCTCTTTAGACACCTTGTTGGGGATAATGTTGTTGATCCTATCCCTAGTGTCTTCTAAGCCAAAACCTTGGTCTTCTGAAGTGAAAAGTTTGGAGTAGAAGGAGGCAAATGCATGCAGAATATCATTTTGAGATTTTATAACATTTCCCTCTTCACAAATGAATTCAATCCTTTCCTTGGCCTCCTTTTGCTTGAGAATCTGAAAAAAGTATCTTGAACCTTAATCCCCATGATTGATCCATTGAATTCTAGCTTTGGTTTTTGCTCCTTGGATCTTGATGTTCAAAAGTTTTTTGAGGCCATCTCTAGCATGAGTCAGAACATCCAGGGCATCCAGGTTATTAGGCTCATCTTGCATAAATTTATTATCCAGAAAAAGATTATTATGTAGTTTAGTTTCAAGCCTCTTGCTATCTTTAGCCTTTTTCTTCCCTATAGTTTCAAATAAGACTCTCCAAGTGCTGATCCATTGGACCCACATGTCAATAGCACTAGTGTGACTAACTATCCTCATGTTGAACAGTTTGATCATTTTAATAGTTATTTCAATATTTTCATCCTTAAGCAATCTGACGTTAAGAGAAAAACTCTCACATCACTTCTCATCTTTCCTCACATCATGTAAGGAAAAGATGAAAGTGGCAATTGGGTGATGATCATAAAGAGTTTAGGGAGAAACATTGATATTGCTCCCCCTAGGATCCTTTTTAAAACCAAACACATCCTTAATGACATAAAATCGGTTTAATCTGCAGTAGATCCTTCTTCCTCCCTATTGGTAATTTGACCAAGTATGCCAAATACCATGATGGGAATCTTTGTTGCCAACTAAGGGATCAAGAAGTTTGTTTTATTAACCATTTTATACCAGATTAATTTCTCACTTCCTTTCCACTCAAATCTCATGCCTCCAACCTTGTCTTATGGCCCCTCAATCATGTTGAAGTCCCATCCCACAACCCAAGGGATGTGCTTAAGATAAAAGAGACACTTCCACAATGCTATTCTCTCTCAATAATCATTAGGTTGAAATATGTTACAAATTCCATATGCATGCTCATTATGCTTAATGGTAATCCATATAGCTCTGTTACAGGGAGAACTGCCCCATTCTGCAATATTGTCAATCCCTTTGGGGTTGACCAGAATGGACGCATGATCCTTTCCCTTCTAATGTTTGGTATAGAATCTTTTTGCATCTTTCCAGATGTAGTTACGATTGACATCAAGGGTAAATCCAATTGCTTTAACCTCTTGCAAAAAAAAGAATATCTATATTTTTTTGCATCACAAGGAATATTCTAATGACATATTTTTTGTCAGAGGACTCAAATCCCTTGATATTCCAAGATGAGAATTTGATATCTATAAAAAATAAATTAAGGAGTAGTATCCATGGGAGCCTTGAAGCTCTTATAACAACTTCGGAGTTGCTATCTAGGATGTTTGGTAGGCTGCTTGCTATTCTTCGGGCCAGGAGGCCTCCCCCTCTTTTTCTTGACAGAGGTCTCACCTTCAACTTTTGTAGAGGGTTCACTATTCTCATTTTGTACAACCTTCTTAGTCCTTACTCTCCTTCTCCTCTTTTGTGCATTAAACACAAACACTTTTGCATCATTTTGAGTCTCTTCTATTTCTTTGTCTTCCAAGTTCTTGATAATATCAGATTTAGGAGCATCAACATTCAATCCACTCTCTAGGGTGGGGACAATACTAATGGTGACAACAACTAGGTTGATGTGAAGAGGGTGGTGAATCCTAAGCGGAGGAGGTAATAGAGGAGGGGTTGGGATAACAACAAGGGAGAAATTACTGAGCTTATCTTCATCATTATAGGCTCTCTTAAGAGCATCGAGCCATCAAGAGATGTCCTTGCATCACCTTTAGCATCACACTTATCAACCCTGCACTCTGGGTTCACCATCCTCTCCAAATCAACATGGTTATTTCTCTCAGTAGTAACATCCTCACCCCTAGGAGTAGTATGAGTGTTGGTGCTCCTAGAAGGGGCCACATTGCTGTCAGCCATGAAAACTTCCCTTGTAAAGAATTTCTTAGGAATGGAAATATTCTTAAGTTTAGGATCAGTGAGTCTCCTGATTCTTTCCAGAGCAATCTGTTGGGCATTATGGGTCTTGTGTTTGGGCCAAGGGGCTTCATTGGCAAGGCCAAAGTTAAGGTATTCACATCTGGTAGATCTTTCAAAACATTGTTAATATCCACAGTGCATGAAGGGGGGGGGGGGGGGGTTCTGTGGGTTTTTTAATTCATTCTTCAGAGAATCCAAAGTGACAATAATTTCCTTAGAGTTGGAATGGGGGTGGATCAACAAGGGCACATTAAGGGTTCTAGTTTGGTTTTGAGACTGAGTATTCAATTTAGGAGGTTTCAAAACATTATTTTTACTGGGTCCTCTAGGGAGAGGGGAAATATTTCTCTTGATGAGAGGACAATTGATTCTCATGTCACCTTCCCTTCTACAAAGGAAACATACATTTATACCGCCAAGAAATATAACAGGGCAAGAAAACCTTTGCCATTCCAAGTCAAAAATAATCTCTTTAGGCAAGTCCAAACCACAATTGATAAACACTAACACCCAGGCATTGCTATGTGGAGGCAAAGTGTCCATTTTATCCACTCTGATAATGATTCCCATCAGCTCCAGGGCTTGTGGAATGAGATTCCAGAGAAAAGGAGGCAAGTTTCCAATTGTTAGCCAACGAGGGCATGAAAGGGAAAGAATTTCTTCCTGGATAGAATCAAGAGACCAAGAAAAGGCCCTAAAGTTGCAGGCACCGACTCTCCAAAATTGTCTTTTTATGATCTCCTTTTGACTAGTGGGGTTAGCCATAAAAACAAGAAACAAACCCTTTTGAATCATACGAAAATAAGTGAACTGAAAACCTAATTTCTTAGCCCACACATTATGAAGCCAATCATTAAGAAAAGAACGAGAAGGTCACTTAGAAATTTCCTGGGTAGCAAGAAAAAGAGCAGTATCTTTTAGCCTATTCTTCTTAGATTCAATAATTGCAGACATTTGGAGATTGGGTTGAACAATGATAGCCTCGGTTGAGGAGGATACCTTACCTCTAACCTCTTCCTTTCTCATGCTTGTTGTGTCGTAGTGCCTCTATTGGATGAAGCGCATTCCATCAGGAATGCTCGCATTATTCTTGACCACTTGTTTAAAGGATTTGGCCTTGGACAAAGTTGCAAACGAGGGCTTTTCTCTATCAAAATGCCCATCACAAGGTGTACTTGTTCCCATAAAAGGCAATAATGGAGCAAGCAATGCTAGTACAGTAGGTGAGGAAGGCTTCCCACTTGGAGGCCTCCTCAAAGATCAACTGCGTCTTAGTTGTAGAGGCCCAAGGTGAGAGCGTTCTCTGAATCTCATCAAATATTAAATATATTTAAATTTACATAATAATTTTTTATAAATTTTCAAAATATCTTTTTGAAAGATATAATCCTCTATACTAATATCATCTTAGTTTGAAAAAAAATGAATATAATTCTCTTATATAAATATTTTAATTTATTCTATTAAAAGATTAAAGTTGTCACCACACAATTTTTTCACTTATTAAAATCAAAATAAAAATTAATTTTTTTTTTAATATAAAATAAGGTTGTTATTTTATGAAGGGAGATTTCAAACATATTTTAAATACAATTATTTTTTTACAAAAATTTCATAAATACGCAATCTTATGATTTTTATAATAATGAAAAGGCTTAAAACATAAAACTTCAAAATTTTAACAAATTGAGGGTCTCGTGAGTTTTTAACCATGTGAAAAACTAAATCTAAGTTTTTTCATAATAATATGTATATTTTAATAGATAATCCTATACAAAATGTAACTTGACTATAAAAGATAATTTAAAGTCTCATCATTGGTATGGGCGCATGGTCTCTAAAACAAATTTCTCCAAAAAGTGTCCATATGGGTCCAATTCTTCAGTCAATTAAATTATAAAAATTAATTTTTTCAATATGTTTGATTAAGAAAATTAAATTTATATTTTAATTAATAAAAATATTTTTGAAACACTTCTCATTAGTTACAATAGAAGTATTTAATAAATAGCTTTCTTAAGAGTAGCTTGCATCAATGACTAGAGTATATGATAGCTACCTTAAGAGTAGCTTGCATCAATGACTAAAGTATATGACACTTCCTTTACATTTCCTATAGTAAGAAAGTATTGTAAAGATTATGCATGCAATCAATTTAATTAAAGAATATCTAGCCAAATAAATTCATTTTTAGACGTCTTTTTTAATAAGATGATCCGTGCATATTCAACTGATTACACGTGCTCTACTTGGGCATTTCTTTCCGTGAAGATAAGAAATACCCGAACAACTTAGTCAACTTACCAGGATGTCTTTACCATTAAGAAAGCTTTTACAAGAATCATTCAGTATTTAATAGATATACCATATTTTTGGCAATAGAAGAAAGATTTTATAAAAGAATGATTTACATTGGAAGGAATCTGAATTTAAGAAGAGCTTTAAGGAGCTGCTGTGTCCTAATGAATTATAAAGAGCTTAGAGAGTTGATGTGTTGTAGTTAATCTGTCAAAATGTTAATGTGTTGAGTTTTACATTGAAGTTACATTAAAAAATAATGGCAGTTCAAAGGGAATTGCATTAAAAAGGGTACTTGTCACACTGAATCTGTAAGGATGGACTGCTTGATGTCTGGGTAGTTGAGCCTGTCATAGAAAACCATCTAGGCATTGATGCATTATCCTAATATGGCATTTGTAGATGTGTGTAGAAAAAGTTACAAGACTTTTTAATTCATAGATAGCAACAAAGACTAAAGAAAAATAACAAATACATTGTCTTGAAACAATAAAAGACACAATGAACTTCAATGGTTGCTTTGATTGAAGTAGTTTTACTCTTGTAAGAGTTTCTAGACATTTCCTAAGTTCTAGGAAAAGGGAAACTGTCATGTTACCTATCTGCTAGAAATTCATATTTTTATGATCACTCAAGTTGTGGGAGAAGAGTTTAAATTGCCTGTACATTGTAGTCAGCATGCCAACTCTTTATGTCAGTGAGCATTAGTTGCTGGTATGTTGCAGTCAATGTGCTAAAAATTGTGGGAAAGTAATATTGCAAGGAGCTTAGGGTAGTGATGACTTCCCTGAAAAATGGGTGATAAAACCCTTTTTCAATTTCCAAATTGGGTAATAAAAACTCTTTTCTGATCTTGTTACATTTGCTGAGTTCTGATTTCTAAATTGGGTAATAAGCACTCTTTTCTGATCTTGTTACATTTGCTGAGTTCTGATTTCTGAATTGGATAATAGACACTCTTTTCTGATCTTATTGTTACATTTGCTGAGTAACATTATATTATTGGAGGAAGGGCCTGCGTCTGCAACAAATTAAACCTGTGTTTTTCTAGAATTATCAAAGTTAATATGATATCTACCGAGTTGGGACCAAACACAAGTCCTGAATGATTCTTGAAATACATATCATCCTAAAGTGAGTGAATAAGTGTGGATGAAGCCTCCTCACCAGTACATTTTTTCATTTAAGGGAGAAGGAAACGACACTAATTAAATTGGCTGCTCTGAGACAGATATGAATAACACTCCGGTACTTTTTTGATTCATTGAGTATCAATATTGATATATAGAAGATTATGAATGGGCAATTAGAAGCACCCCAAAAGTTTGGACTTATGGAATCAATTTTGTCCTCTCTTGTACAAGCAAGCATTCAAACCAAAATACCCAATGATTGAATATATGGAGTTGATCAGTGTTTTTTCTTGTACAAGCAAGCCTGCAAGTGCAAACCAAAATCCCCAAAACTTTCTTGCATAAGAAAAGACCACGAGATCTGTATCGATCCTCATTTGCATGAACAAAGTCTGTGGATCTATACAAATCTTCACTTGCAACAAGAAAAGCCCATGAAATCTCTGTTAGTTCTCACTTGCACAAGCAATCCAACAAACCAATTACCATGGCAATGAGCTGGGGGAAAGAAATAGATTCCCAACTAGAAAGTCGTAAGTCGTAGTGTTGGTCTAATTCCTTCAATTGCTATATTAGTGATACAAAATAGGTTTGCATTTAATTACAGAATCTTTAGTAAATTTATAAATTCTAATTGGACAATAGCTTACGAGTGTACAGTGCAAGGAGTTGTCATTGATGGATCTGTAAGCATATTAGAAGAGTATCTTTTCTTATTTTACCCAATAGGATAATTTAGGACAGCGTCAAGGTCTTGTATTATGTACTCAGGTTCCAAAAGTTGATATAGGAGGAGTCAGACCCACTTGTTAGATTTTTTCAATGATTTTTCATGGTATAGGTATAACAATGTCATATTCAGTATGGGCTAAATTCTTGCCACCAAAGAATAGAAGTAAAAAGAATACCAAACAATGGAGTCATATACTGCCTACTATCATAAAAGACATTACATGGGTGTACACTGTAAAAGACCTCCTTCCCAACTTTTAATCAGCATGTACAAGTTACCAAATTGTTTTATCTGGGACAATATTCTCCATGTAAACTTTAACCAGACAATGCAGTCCACATCAAGAAGAATATCATGGATCACCTTGTGCCATGTACTACACACAAATTCTCTGATGATAAAACCCTGTCCACGAAATTATATACCAGTTTTGATGGAAAGTTAGGTTGTTACCATCAGTTTCGGTTAGTCTTATATACATAGAAGAAGAGAGAAAGCATGGATAAACAGTATACATGTTAGACAAGAAGTTAAAGGTAACATCAAGCTTCAACTGACTTTTGGGACACAAACCAAATGAGGAGATTTCATTCAATCTAGGTTTATATCAACAAGTTCAGGGTTTCCTCTTTCGCTTTGATGTGCAAGAAGTTCTGTTCCAAGCTGCCCTTTGTCTCCAGCTCCAAATGCATAAAGTTTACCTGCCTCTGTCAAGGCAAATGTGTGTGCATTCCAAAATATTGAATTTGTTAGACTGATCTGCACAACCCTTTCTCCCCTCTGCTTCAATGAAACCACTAGTTCTGGCTTTAGCAAGTTTGCATGCCTGTGAACCTGAAGAAAAGAGAATATGAAAACAAGAGAACATTAGATGAGATCAATTCCCAATTTAGTTTAACTTCCACGAAAGACCAGAAGTATTAGCAAGAGCACAAGTATGCCACAGAGACCTGGCCTTCAGTTGCTGTGCCCAAGTGCCCAAGGCTTGATGATTCTCCACATCCAAAAGAATAGACATCACCATTATCAGCGACCACAAATGTTGTGTAATCACCTGTAGTTACATGAACTGCCTTGACACCTTGAAGTGCTTCAACTACCTTCGGAACAGACTCACAGTCTTCATTTCCATGTCCCAGGCAACCATATCGACCCCATCCCCATGTGCATACCCGTCCATCCTTGCCCACAACAGCAGCATGCCATGCCCCTGCTGCTACAATGACTGGTTGTAACTTCAGTTGCTGAAAATGTTCAATCTTCCGTGGATACTTTTCATCTGTTCTAGATCCGTGTCCAAGTTTGCCTCCCAAGCCACAGCCTACAGAGTATACTGACCTGCAAATATACATATGAAATTGTTTTCAGAAAATTCTGGATGGACACAGAAACAAAATATCAATTAATTTATAAACTAATATGAAATGCTAAAGGAACTTAAGTAGCAAACGTTTACATGCCACCGGGCTGGCAGGTGAGAGCTAACAAATAACAATAGCCTGCTGCAATTTGTACCACGGGAACATTCTCTAGATCACCTTTCAGCAAATGTGGCCTCTGATCTTGTGGCTCAGTTTGATGACCAAGGGCTGCGTCAGCACCCCAAGAGAATGTATATACTCTACCCTCTCTTGAAAGAATAGCAGTGAAAAAATTACCAATGGCTGCTTGAACTGCAAAAATTCCATCTAGTGATTCCACCAGTCGTGGAGTAGTGGCAGACCGGGAGCCTTCAATCCCATACTCTGTGTCACCAAAAGAGTCTTTACCAAATGCGTAAACTCTTCCTGCGTCACTGATGAGCATTGTACGGCCTGCTCCTGCTGTTGCTTGAATGATTCGAATCCCCTGAAGTGACCTGCATAGGCATGATGTTATTACCCAATTTTGATTGCTCACTACACAGTAAACTTAAAAGAGATTCAAAATTGTATAAACTCAAGAGCACAAATTCTCAAAAACATCAGAAATGGAATCCAGAAATTCATTGCACACCTGACCAATCTTGGACGCCATTCTTCTTCTGTTGTTCCATGGCCAAGCTGTCCAGAACTGTTGGAGCCAAATGTATACACCGCACCTGACTTTGTTACCACAACACTGTGACCAGGACCAGCTATGGCTTGGCACTTCTCGCGCCGGAAACACGTTTCTCCAGCTCTCAAGAACCTCAATACCAACTTCCAAGAACCTCCACACCTTTCTTTCAAGAGTTCTCTCTCTGATTGTGTCATGGGCTTGAATATAGCTGTTCGTTGGCACATGTCTAATGCTGCTAGTTCAGATATAGATAGATCAAAATCAGGGGAAAAGTTTGCAGATTGTCTGAAGAACCGACATGAAGCCTGCCAAGCACGAAAACAAGTTCACAAAGCAAATGTTACAACTGTTAATATACATCATATGTATAACAGAGAATGCATGATAGATTTGGAAAAATTCCGAACTCGTGACAATGAATACATGCCTCTAGACTTGCAAGATCTTGTGGATCTAGATTAGATTCAGTAAGCACATGTAGAACAATGTAGGGACTAGCTGCCAGGGGAAATTCACCCTGACTTGGATTTCCATAGCGAAGGCGTTTCTGACACCGAGGAATTTGTGAAGTCTCAATTGAAACTTTTTTTTCTCCACCATAATCTATTGGTGGACTGTGCCATGGATCTCCCCTTGTGGTGTCCATTTCAACAGGTTCTCCAACTGTTGTGGTGTCCATTCCAACTCCAAATGGCAGTATGAGAAATCCAATAGCTCAATAAGCAGCTGGAATCACAAGACAAATTATTCAAAATATTTGAGTAACATGCTTTGCTTGGATTTGATCAGCAACAGAAAAGATACATTTAAAAAATACCGGAATCCAAAAGATTGCTCAGATTTCAGTACATAAGAAAAATAAATCATCCAGCTCCCAAGCAGAAGACACTAACGATTTTAAATCAAAATGAGAGATACATTATATTTTTCAACAAGCATGAATCCTGATCATTGGGTGATATGAAGAAGTGAATGAATGCCCTCAGTTCTTCGCTAGAAATACCATGCCCTAAAGATAAGGATGCTTTCCCGTGCATATCACAATAATAGGAAGTTAATGACAATTGCATGCTTTTCAAAGGAACGTTTGCTCAGGTCATCAGAGGATTATACTTACCATCCAATGAAATCATTCCAATTGTATGTCAAATGAAGTCTTCTATATCACATACGGATTTATATAAATGTGGGAAGTTACACACTGTAGAAGATATTGCTCTTACCATAGACACAAGTTACAACCCTAGTTACAGATGTTGCATGGAGTTTTCAATTTAAGTGCTTATAATAGTTACATCACAAGCAAATACTAATCTATGAGAAGTGAAAAGCAGAATATAAAAGAGCAGTTTGTAAAAGTTTGAACCGGGTTTTCAATGTGCATATGATGACGAAAGGCAAACCCTAATTATATAGAAAGTCCAGCAATTTTTAGCATTAGAGTTGACAATACACAGAAATGATGATGAAACATCTCTCGAAACGCATCCAAATTACAAGCCCTGTGCCCAAATTACAAGCCCTGTGCTTATGTTCTATCCATTCATCTTTGGCATATAATCCGAAACTAGCATTCAAAGGAGTACTGACATGGATCCACCTAGATAGAATCTAAATAATTGACACAAATAAAATGTAAGAATCTATCACTAACCGTATGATGAATCAAACATCTGTCTTATGGCTACGTAACATATCCAATTATAACAACTTAGATTTGTGGACGCAGTATAACATTGGATTACTGATTACACATGGTAGGAATCAGCTCGTTAAGGTAAACAAGCAAAACCTCAATCTAGTCTAATATGCTTAATCAAAAGGATGATCTAAGTTAAAAGACACACACATTAAAGTAGCTAAGAACTAAGAATTGATCACTTAAGTATGTGGTAAAGCAAATATCTTTCTTGTGGCTGCATCACATATCCAATGATACCAATTCGGATTTTGTGGGGAAAGTATGACCTCAAATTACACGTCGGAACTCTCCAGTTCATGTGAATCATCAACCATAAATTTAGTCTGTAAAGTTGTGGTCTAGTAGTAAAATGGGACGCTTATCGCAATGTCAAACTATTTTGAAAACACAGTGGGGCACTCGCCATCATATAATAAGTAGGATATCATCAGAGATTATATGAGAAATTGAAAAGGTTTGTCATGGGCAGATAACAATTTCAACCATATTAACCTAGATTCTGTGATCATAAATGAGAAAAAATCCTACATTGTAATATTCATGTGGTGTAGGTAAGAGTACAAATCCAAATATATGATGAATTGAAAAAAAATTCTTATGACCACATTATATATACAGGTATATCAAGTTCAGCATAAATTCTATGGACATGCTATGTTATTGAATTCCACAATGTAGGAATTGCCAGGTACAGATAAACAATTAAACACAAATGTAATCTGTTAGTCTGTACTCTATCAGTAAGATAGTCCATTTATCAATAAAACAACCATATTTCAAATCATGGTAGGCTGCTACGCACATACAAGTAGGTAAGAATTCACCACTACATATACGATAAATTAAGATATCTTTAGTATGGCCACATTCTAAATCAATTATATCAAGCTAGATTCTATGGGCACGCTATGCAAGTGAGTTTCACATTGTGGAATTGCTCAGTTCGGGTAGGCTTACAAACCTAAATGCAATCTGCTGGGTTGTGGTATAGGAGAAAGAGGGGAGCTTATCACAATGAGAATCCAAATTACTAAAAATCAGTAGGGCAATCCCAACAAAAAAAAAAGTAAGGATCCTTCGCTATATAAATGAGAAGATAAGCTACGTTAGAATCCTTCACTAGATAAAATAAGAAATTGAAAATCTTACATATGGCTAGATGGTATATCCAATTATATCAACGTAATTCTATAGACATTGTGTGCCATTAAATAACACACTGTGGGAATCGGTCAGTTCAGATGACCATTCAAACCTAGATATAGCCTGTTAAAATTATAGGCTTGCGCTAGGATGGAGCAGTTATCACAAAGATGAGCTAGGTTCAAAACCAGATAAGGTGTTTCCCACATGAAATTGATCTCCAAAATAATGTGCCTAGAAAGTGAATGTGGAGGAGAAGTTGGGTTTTACCGAATCCAAGATCCGAGAACAAGCTAATTAACTAATCCGTTCATTCCCCAATCAGCTGGTTCAATATTAAAAAATCCAACCTACCTAACATACTTCCCAAAGGAACTCTTTATCGATTACCCAGAGTCCAGACAGTTGATTTGATATCTCCTATGACCAAAAATTACCAAAACAATATGTAAAATGACTAACCCCAACATCGAATTTGATCATACATCAGCTGTTGGACTTGAAACACAATCACAGTTCAAGATGCATCCGTTTATCCATTATTTTCCAAATCTAAATATTACCAAGGTAGGCACAGAGTTATAGCTCAATAAAGACTAGAAAACTCCTAGTGCATCCTCTCAACTTTTCCCCCAAATCTCAAGATTACTCCGATGCTCAAGATTTGAGCACGCCACAAAATTTATAATTAGCTAATGCCTCACATACCAAAAAGACAAAAAAGAAAGTAAAATCGACACCAAAGACCATCTTAACATAAAAGCCCTGATGCATACAAAATTCAAATATTAATATCAATTAAATGGGTCTTTTCTTTCAGTAATGGGCAGGTTATTTATCAAACAAAACCTCTATACCAGAAGGTTTGAGTACTGAAATTGATCTCAAACGTTGACGGCCGTGACTGCTTCAACAAGGGCTTTTATTGTGACCCAAATCATTTTACGGATCTACAGCAGAGGTCAGATCATCGAATCCACGTGAGATCCTAATTAAAGAGCTCCCAATCAAAATTGACAGCCAAAGTCAGGGTTTTAACAAATGGGTCGATTTGGGCTTGCAAAGGGCCGAGTTATTCACAGAATTGGCCAAATTTGGAACCGATGGAACGCTTGGATTGTGCAAATTACAAAGAGATACAACGAAATGGGTTATTATCACCCAGACTGAGGAGGAATCAGCTGAAAACTGTGAAAACGAATATCTCAGGCAGAGGTCACCTCCTCAAAGCTATCCCCACAACCTCGCTTCTTCGCAGGGCTAATTAGAATAACAACACCTCTTAGTTTCATCGGGTGACGTGGCACTCTGCTTTACAGCCGAGAAATAGTACTGTGGTTCCAACGATTGGCGAGACGCCACGTTGGATGATGGAGCGTCAGCCGTCGATTGCTAACACAGTGAATTAGCACTGACCTGAGGGAATTATGGGTATTTGTTTTTTTAATTAAATTTAATATGGAGGATTGTGAGGGAAGGAGAACATGTGACTTGTGGGGAACTAAGAAAATGGTCCCAATCTTCTTCCTTTCTCTTTCTTTTTGTAAGTAGTTGTACAATAATTTCCTAGGGGCTCTCTTCTTGAAGTAGTCCTATGGTATAGGAATTCTAGTCTATCTTGTAACCTTTATTTCAGGTAAAACATGACCATTTATATCACTTAATAATTAAATTTAAAAATTGAGTTGTAATCTTATGTATTTGTAAAGGTGTTAAATTTGGAGCGTTCTCATGTAAATTTGTAATCATAGGGAAAAGAAAAATTGGGAAAAAAGGGCTAGAAATAAGCAACAACTATTTATTGCAAAAAAAGCAACAACTATTTATTGCAAAAATATTATGTGGCTCTACAAAAAAAAATTCCTCTTTTCACTTGCTTCTATTTTTTTCTCCACAGCTATTATTAATAATTTTATTTTAAAAAGACAATTTAAGATTGATAATGTTGAAAATTGAAAAGCTATTTGCAAACTCGATCAAGCCCAAAACTAACCAACATCATATCAATAGGACACTTCTTCATGAATACACAACAATGAAAGCAAACAAAGATATACCTACATGCATTCAAGAATCTCTTGATTCTATTGTTCTCCTATCTTTTAAGATCTTGTATGAAGGTGGGATGCTCTCAGATTTTCAAGTACATGCATAAGAAGGCATTAAAGGAATGGAGTGTGATTGATTGATGCAAGATAATAGTATGAAGATGATAATGGTGATAGCAAGGGCTCTCAAAGATCACGAGTATGCAAAGGTTGATTAAGTCACTAATTCATTAAGATTTAGTTGAGAGTATAAAATGTTGTTTTATAGAAGTCCTTAGAAAATCAATGATAGAGATTAAGAGGTGGAAGAATTGATGACTAAGATTAGAGAGTAGGTAAGGATACTATGAGAGATAATGAGAATAAAGGAGATTAAGAGGTTAATGCAAATCTAGGGATGATATTACGTGGTAGGTAGAAAATATTCATTTTTGGTAATAGATCACAAGATGCAATGAGACATGAGAAGGGAAAAAAAAAATTAATAAATAAAAGCATTCATTTAATTAATAGAGGAAAAGCTTAAATAAAGAGACAATTTCGAGGGAGTCCAATTGTGGTTTCCATCGACAACACCCACACCACCCCAATGAAAATTAGGAAGCTCATCATGTTTGCCCAATTCTTAGAATTGGCGAGCAATTACTAAAACAATGGTCGAATGTTGCAATCAATAGGATCTATGTAGTTATTACTCTCTTCGCTATTGTAGTCGAATTCATGAAATTTCATTGCTATACCCTCATATGCTATATGCCAAACTTTTGTTACTGACTTCTTTTCAAATTCACACAACCTTTCCTCCGACCTTTCATATGTTATGTAACTATTGGAATACAAATCAATTCTTCTTATTGACAAAATATTCCTTTGTGTTGTGGTTGTATAGAATGCCTCTTGACATAACAAGCTCAATTAATAATAGAAAAAGGAAAGTGGAAAATTAAATAATTACATAAATAAATATTACTTAATTATGGGATAGAAAAGACTAATGAAATAAATAAATAAATAATATTTATTTAAATAAATATCTATTTAATTAATAAAGAAATTTTTGATACAATAATTAAATATTTATTTAATTTGAGGACAATTTTAGGTGTTTACAAAAGGACTCCTTAAAAATAAGCAACCAAATCAAATATCAATGGGGTCACTAGCTCCATAAATTGCTCTTTAAAAAGTTGAGCAATGGTTGTTATGGGGACCAACCCTAAGTAAGAGAAAAGGAAAAATACTCTTTTCCTTAAGAAGAAATTTATGTTAATTAAATAATGTTACTAATAAAATACAATCAACTTAATTAGTATAAGGTGAGTGTTACAATATTTTAATATTAATTTAGAAAATTAAATGTCAAGAGATGGGTGTATATAGATTTTAAATTAACGACTTTGGAGAATAGGTTATTCTTGAACATTATGCAAATTTGGAATCTGCTAAGGGTTGATTCATTGGTTCAAGATTAATTTAGCACAATATGAATCTAATATTGAGTGTGTGATATTGACTAGCTAGGCAAAATGATCTAGGATTTGGTTATCTCTAATACATGTTATTTATTGATGTGAAAGACTAGTAATATATAAAAATCATTTAGGGGAATTTTTGAATTGGGAGGGTTCATGTCCTCCTCAATTAATCCTCTTTAATGATCAACTCATGGCCTTGGAAAACTTTTGGTAAATAGAAAGTGTGCAAGTTATCTAGGTGCAAATGTGAATGTTTTTAGTGTCTCAAATTTATTAAGAAACAACATGAAATTGTTGCAAAAAAGACTTCTCAAAGTGTATGCTAATATAAATCTCTTCATAATTGGATTACCATAATAAATCATGCGTGAAGCATAAATTGGAAACAAAAACAAAATTAACAATCATACTAACATAGGATGTACATGGAGAAGCCCTTTTGGAGAACTCCACCAAAGAAAGATGACAAGTTTATACTAGTCTTCAATGAGCACGAATTCAATATCAACATATCTCCTCTCTACCCTTTGGTAGTATTCTAATAAAACTTGTGCATCTATGAAACATTGAATACCAATCCACTATCTCACACATGTAATATATCAATAAATGTTAGGAAAAATGTTGTGTCAACCTTGCAATAATAAAAAGATATTGTTGATAAAAGATTAATGTTGATATGTGAGTGCAAGGGGTTGCAAGGGAGGGGTTCCCCCTTGTATTCTCTAGTGCCTTGATTGACTTGGGTTTGAGGGAAGTGCACTCTAGTGGGGGTTTTGGGGGGTAATGCCCCAAAACAAAATTTCATTTATAAATTGGCATTGTGAATCCTGGGCGTATATCATTAGGTCATATATCTAACGGATATCATTAGGTCATAGGACATTATATTATGATCTATATTATTGTGATGCATTATGAGAGAAAGATAGTTATTGAGTTGCCTTTGAATCTTTGTTGGTGATAAATTTGTGTAAATATTTCTTTGCAACTATATTGTAATATATTTTTAATTTTTGATTAATATGATTAGTAGCTTTTAGAGTGAGAGGTTTTTCTCTCAAAAAGGTTTTCCCCACATTAATCATTGTGGTGTGGTGCGAGTTATATATATGTTTATTTATGTTAAGTTATTGTAACTACTATTAAGATTCAAGAATTTTTCTGCATATACCTCCTCTCAAGGTCAGTGTGGGAAGTTGTTATGCTACCTCAGCTTCCTAACAAGTGGTATCAAAACTTGATCACCTTTGGTCTCAATTGTGGGTTGTTGGATTTTTTGAGCTAATCTAGTTTTGAGTGGGAGCTTGTGTATAAGACACTTTGTCATCTGGTTGCAAGAATTTTTTAGATGGAAAGTTTGTCAAGGAGAACAAAACTGGAGAAATTTTCTAAAAATAATTTTGAGACATGGAAGCTAAAGATGGAGGATCTATTGATAGATCAATATTTGTGGGATATTGTTGATGAGAATTCCTTGGGCCTATAGATTTATATGGAGTTGTTAAATATGATTCTATGGACCATAAAGTCAAGGATATAATTAGATTATTCCTTGTTGAATCTATCTTAATCAATTTACATGAAGAGTCTTCTAAAAAGAAGCTATGGAAGAAACTCGATCAGTTGTATCAAGAAAAATCTTTAGTGAATAAGATTTTATTGAGGAAGAAATTATACTCCTTGATAATGGAGGAGGGTGAACGAATTATAGACCAACTAGAAGAATTCAATATGTTAGTGGCTCAATCAACATTAGTTGGTGTCTTGATGAATGAGGAGGAGAAATGTTAGATCTTTCTTTTTTTCTTTTCCTAATTTGTGGGATTTTCTTGTTATGGCCATTGGTAGTACTTTTGTTATTTTAAAGATTGAAGATAAGGTAGGGTTTTTTTTTTTGAAGAGATGAGGAGGAACGTATCTATTAGTGCCAAGGAGGCCTTAATTATTCATGGAATACCTACAAAAAAGGAAAAGAGAATGACAAGTGTGATAAATCCAAGTCAAAGGGGAGATCAAACTCTCCTAGAAAGTCTAAATTTATTTGAATGAATTGAAGTAAGCTTGGACACATCAATAAGGAATGCAAAGAAGAAAATAAGAAGAAGAAGAAATTTGATTATGAATTTGAGTTTGAGAATTAAGATGGTGATGCTTTCATTGCAACTTTGGTCACTCATGCATAAAATGATTCATGGTTAATTAACTTGGGTGCATCTTTTTATATGACCTCTAATAAAGATTGGTTTTATAAATATGAAGAATTTGATGGAGGTATTATGTACTTGGGTGATGATTCTTACTTAAATATTGTTGGTCATGGGAAATTTATAATTAGGTTTAATGATGGTAGAATAAGAAGGATTAATGGTGTGTTGCACCTCTCTCGACTAAAATAATTTTTTTTAATCTATGAGAAAACTAATAGATGTAGGTATGCAAGTAGTCTTTTCTAATGTAGGATGCAAAATGGTGAGAGATGCTATGGTTATTGATAGAGGTGTTACATTTGGCACATTTTATAAGTTGGAGGTATACATTATTGAGTGTAATAGTAATTTTGTGAAAATAAAATATGTGAATAATTTGTTGAGAAGGGTGAGGGTTTCACCTTTATAAGATGGTCATGGATTTTGAGTACCTAAGGGTGATTTTTTATTTTGAATCAAATTTGCATGTAAATAAGACTACATTATGGCACCAAAGATTTATAAATATTGGAGAAAGGGATCTAAGGACCTTGAAAAATTAAAACCTTGTTGAAGATTCAAATGATTGGAATCTTGGTTTTGATTTTTGTGAGCATTACATTTATGGAAAACAAAATCACAATCAATTTTACTTAAGTTCTCATAAATCATTTGGTGTGTTAGCTCTTGTTCATTTTGATGTGTTTGGTCTTGTAGATATTCATTCCATTGGAAAATCCACATATTATGTTTCATTTACTGATGATTATAGAAAAAGGACATGGGTATATTTTCTAAAGGGTAAAAATAATTTTTTTAGTTGATTTGAAGAAGTTAAAGAAAAGGTTGAATTGTATATTGGAAATTTTTTTTAAAGGATTGATAATAGTGATGATTTTTTCTCTAGTGATTTTGATAGATTGTGTAAAGATTGTTGTATTGATAGATAGATAGAAGACAACCTTGTATTCTCCAATACATAATGGAGTTATATATTGAATAAATAGGACTTGATGGAGAAGGCTAGGAGTATGTCAAGTGGTGCTAGCCTAGAACAAAAATTTTTGGTTGAAGATGTTACATCACTACTTCCTACCTAATTAATAGGTCTACTACACCAATTCTTGTTGATAAAATGCCTATGGAGGTTTGGTTGGGCTATAAGCCTTCATTGAGATGTCTTAGAGTTTTTGGTTGTGAGGCTTATGCACAAGTGTCAAAGGAGAAGAGAACAAAATTAGGGAACAAGGTTGTAAAATATATCTTCACTAGATACAATTGTGGTGTGAAAGGATACAATATTTGAGACTCTATTGCACAAAAGGTAATACATAGAATAAGTGTTATTTATAGAGAAATTGAGCCTTCTTTTGTTAGATTGCAACCTAAACAAACTAAAAAGGAAGATGTGATGCAACTACCTTCTATGCTTGAGAAAGTTGAATTGAGATCTCTAGATAGACAAGAAGTTGAGGAGAGATTGTCTAGCTCTAAATATTTAGAAGAGGATGAAGAATTTGCAACTCAGCTTGTTTGAAGGTCTACAAGGCATAGACAACCACCTAAAAGGTATTCACCTGATGATTTCGTATGTATTTTTTCTTTGAATGCTAATGTGGATGAACACAAATCTATAGAAGAGGCATTAGGTACAAATGATGTAGAATCACACAAAATTTCTTTAGATGAAGAAATAGAAACTTTGAAGAAGAATGATACATGGGATCTTGTAGCATTCCTTGAAGAGTGAAAATGTGTTGGTTGCAGATGGGCGTTTGAGATAAAGATTAGTTTATATGGAAGTATTGAGAAGTGTAGAGAAAGGTTGATTGAGAAGGGTTGTTCTCAAGTTGAGGGTGTTGTTTATGTTGAGATATTTTCTCCTATTTAAAAAATGACATCTGTTAGATTTTTTCTTTTTATTGTTGCTACTTATGATTTATTTGTTGAATAAATAGGTGTGAAAATGTCTTTCCTTCATGGTGATTTGGAGGATGATATTTACATGACGTTGTTGGAGTAATACATGGTAAAATGTAAAAGTATTATAAGCTATAAATTGAAGAAGTATTTGCATGGCCTCAACTAGAATCATAGGTGTGGTACCATAAATTTGATACACATGTGTTGAGTTTAAGATTTGAGCATTATGAATCAAATCATTGTGTTTGTTATAAATATAATGGTGGTCATTTCTTGTACATTACATTATATGTTGATGATATGTTATTCATTGGTAAAGGGAAAGATATGATTTTAGAACTTAGGTCTAAGCTTGTTACTAAATTTGAAATGAAAGATCTTGGTGTAGCTAAACACATTCTTGGGATGGAAATTAGAAGAGATAGGGTGAATAAAAAACTATGGATATGCTAGATTAAGAATGTGGACTTAGTTATATAAAGGCTCAACATACAAGATTGTGGGCCATTATTTTTGTCATTTATAGTTGCGAGAAAGTTATTTGTTTCTAATTATCCTACATCCACATCAAAGATGGAAGACGTGATCTGATTATCTTACTAGAGTGTAGTTATAAGTTTGATGTATGCTATGGTATGTACTACACCAAGCATCACCTAAGCAGTTGAAGTTATTTTAAGATATATGTTTAATCCTGATAGAGTTCATTCAAAAGTAGTTAAAATCTCGAGCCTTCAAATACTTAATGGGTAACTTAGAGTATTATTTGTGTTATTATGGTAATTTGATATGAGACAATATTTTCCTTGATTTTCATGGTGATATGGATTCAAATTGGTCGGGTGACAAGGATAGAAAAAATCCACCAATGCTTATGTGTTTATTTTATTTAGTGGTGCAATCAGTTGGATGAGTAAGAGATGAGATGTGGTCTCTTTTTCTACTATTGAAGCATAGTATATAGAAATTACTCATGCTTGTAAATAATCCATTTGACTTAATGAACCGTGTTAAGATATTGGAATAAAACAAGGTATGATGATAGTTTATTATGATAGTTAGAGTGTGATTTTCCTAGCTAAGAACTTAAGATCTCTTTTCTAGACCAAGCATATTGATATTTAGTATCAGTTTTTCAGAGATGAGGTTGAGGATGGCAGGGTGAAGCTAGTTAAGGTAGATACTTGGATAAAAGTTGTAAATTATCTAAGTAGGGTTGCAAGCATGAAGAAGTTGATATGGTTTTTGGAGTGTATGGGCCTCTTGGCCCTTAGTGATTAAACAATGATGTTGGTACCCATGTTGTGGCTCTTGTAAGGTGTTTGACAACTAGGATATTTTTTAGGAAAAATGGTGCCTCAACATCACAATAATAATAAAAAAAAGGTACCATTGATAAAAGGTTATTGTTGATATGTGACATGGAGGGTTGTAAGGGAGGGGTACCCTTGTTGCTATATTTAGTCCCCTAGTCAGCTACAAGATGGGAGAAACATGCCCAAATAGGGTTTTTTGGGGGCAACACTCAAACAAAATTTCATTTATAATTTGTCATTGTGAATCCTAACCATTTATCACTATTTCATAGATCTAACTTTGGATATTTTGTGCCCTTTATTCTCCCTAGAAGCTATATTATAAGGGCATTGTATTACGGCCGACTATTGTGATGCATTCTGAGAGTCTAATAGCTATTGAGTTGCCTCTAGATCTTTGTTGGTGATACTCATCTGAGAAGCTTGCTCTGCAAGTATATTGTAACCTATTACTGATTTCTAATTAATCTATTGGGAACCTTTTATAATGTAGGGTTTTTTTAGTATGCATGTTATTTATGTTTATTTTTGTAATTGTTGTAAAGATCTGAGAATTTTTTTGCATAACCCTCCTCTCAAATCTAGTGTAGGAAGTTATTTTGCAACCTTAGCTTCCTTACAGTAAAGAGATAGGCCAATTCCATTAATGGTTTCATTAAAATTATGGTATCATGCAAAAATTGTATGCCTACCTTAGAGAGAATCTTTCAAGAATAGTGATTGCAATCAATGATTTTAAATAGAAATCATATATATTTAATCAATAAATATTCAAACCTAGTAAAAGTAACTAAAATACATAGTTGAATCATAAGTCTTCAATGATTCACATCCTTGACTTCACTAACTCATATGGTTTCCACCCATTTTTGACAAGATTATCCACTCCTTCCTCTAAAGCCTAGAATTGGGAATATTCTTTAAATGGGTTCAAAGTCAAATGTAATAGTCACTATAGTTTTTACATCCCTTTTGAATGCATATGCAAACTAATACCAAGATTTTAGGAGCATCTAAATAGAAAATTATTTCTTCAATGATATTTTAGGCATCCAAATACACCTTTAAAAGTGTCGGAGACACATAAATTATACATAGAATCCGCAAGGTTAAAGATGCTTTAATAATGACATTCTCCTACTTGGCATCATTCACTACAAATACATCAATATAAAATATAGAAAATTAAATTCACTCTATCTAAGGCCCATGGATTTCTGATACAAAAATAACTTTTCCATGATCACTATCTCCATGAAAGAATCTATAAAAATTTCATGAGCATCATCCTTTTATAACAACACCTTACCATTCTCTACATCTCTCACAAAAAGTGATACTGAACATCAACATTCTTAGTATGAGAATATGCATTAGATTCATCACTAAAAAATACCAATGTATCTATCACAACCAATTTTAACACTAAAATCAAAACTAATATCTAGACAAAGTCTTTATAACCAAATTTTGTCTATAGGGACATGCATAGTAGTCATATACTCTACTTGAGTAATGGACAAAGAAACTATATTTTCTATTACTCATCCAACTCTCTCCACAATAATATTGAGGACACATAGCCACTACTAGTGATCATTTGAATATCCAAGTTACCTACCTAATTTGCATCCATAAATTCCTAAATATCAAATGAATTATTCATATCATCATCTCATGATAGCACAAATAGTAATTAGAAGTCACACAAAAATATCTATATATCCTTTTAACATAAGTCCAGTGCTCCTTACAAGAGTTAAATGTAAACTTGATCAAAACTCCTATTCTTGGACAATATCCAGCTTGTCTGAGCCTTTACATATATCAAACTACCAATATAACTAGAATAAGACACATAATACATCTTCAAAATCATCATCTAATTTAGGATGTGTATCTTAAAAAATCTTACTACTAGCACGAATTGGAATGCTTACTAATTTTTAAATCATGCATACTAAACCAATGTAAAATAATAGAAACGTACTCTAAATTAACCATTTTTTTTAGTTTTACCCAATTCCTAATAATATCTATACCAAGAATGTATTTTTATCCACCAAATCCTTTTTGTCAAATGTGTTAAAAATTGAGTATTGAGCACCTTAATCATCACCTTACTATATCATCTTAAAATGGAAGCACTTCCATGTTAAGAGCGTTTAGCCCTCCAAGTGAGTGGTCTGGGGTCATGTCAAGCACCTTGATCAAGTCTTTGCTCAAATCTAGCTTTCTCCCCCCGTTCTGCTTCTCTCTCCACCTGATTTCACTTTATTTTTGCATTTCTTGGCATTATGGACTGAGGTCCTGAGGTTTTTGACCTCAAGGTCAAAGTCAACCTTGAGGTTCAAAGTTGACCTCGACACTAACCTAGGTCAGGGTCGACCTTGACTCTGACCTAGGGTAGAGTCTACCTCGTCTTTGATCTAGGGTTCAAATTTCAAGGTCCCATAATTTTTGGGTGTCAGGTTTTGGAGATATTTGTTTTCCCGCTTCCGAGTCGGCCATTTCGGGATTCGAAATGGTAAATCCTTAAATTGCATTTAATATGGGCCCATTTCTAGGGGTTAAGGTTAATTGGGATTTAATTCTCCAATGTCAGCCTTCTCTAGAGGTTTGTGCCCTAGATCACTATAAAAGGAGGCCTTCCTCTCTCATTTTCTCATCCATTATTCACCAAGAAATTTCATGATCAAGGAGCTCTCAAGAAGATATTCACAAGCCATCAAGTTCTCTCTCAAGCAAGATCAAGCATCCATTCAAGCATTCAAGCCCTCTTCTCCATTCAAGTTCTCCATTGAAGATCAAGCATTCAAGCCTTTGAAGGGATTTGGTTCAAGCATTCAAGATTCATCATTCAAAACCCTAGATCTATCCAACATGGTGGTGTGATCTTCCTTCAAGATCCTTTGTTCATCTTCAAGATCCATTCATTCTTCCCTCAAGGTGGATTCCAAGCATACAAGCATGGAGGTTTTGATTCACATTTGTATAGGTGTGGAACTGCGGATCTGAGCTTGGATTTGGATACCCTTTTCGGTGAACTTCTGATATCTATGAAAAAAGTCAAAGTCGACCTTCAGAATAAAAATGTAGCCTTTGACCTTTTATTGGGGTCAAAGACTACCTACTGCTGGAAAGATAAATTTTTTCTGGGTTTTCTTCGTCTCGGCATTTCTAGTTCGAAACAGGTTGTAGAATTGTTCAAAATTGCACACATACATCAGAAATTGGCATTTCCAAATTTTCCCTATTTTGATGTTAGTATTGCCTTTCAATTATTTTAGATTTCAAACACAACTCCTTTATAGGGAAATATAAGGTTTTCTTCCTCTTTCATATTCTCCATAGATTGATTCAATTGTGCATTAACCTTTTGGTTGATCAATTTGGATCTCTCCTTTGGGAATTTGAATTTAGAATTAGATCTCATATTTCCCCCATACATTTTAGGGTGAACCCTATTTCATCCTATTCATTTTTGTGAACCCAACATACTTACCCCTTTTCTTTTGTGGATTTAGATGCCCTATTGTGTTAGATCTCCCTTTGTATTATCTTGTGTGTTCACTTATTCATTTTGGTGAGCCTGTTTATGACAACTCTTTCTTTTTGGTGTTAGATTTACATTTTGTGTTAGATCTTACAATAAGAGTAGATTTCTTTTATGCTCTTGCATTTATATTTCAAAAATACAAAAAAAAAATTTGCAAAATTTCTTCAAAAATACAAAAACATTTACATTGCTTTGTGGAATTAGATGCTCTATTGTGTTTGATTTCCTTTTCATGTTTATAAATTTCATTTGAATACATTTGGATATATCTAGATCTATTTGTTATCATGTTGCCCAAGTTGTTTCAAACATTTTCCAAAACTTTTGGGATTACACAACATCCTCCTCTTACCTTACCTTTGCATGGCGTTACACCTAGCAAGACTTCATTTAGTGCATGTGATGTTTCTTTGTCCTCTTTTGAATTACCTTATAAGGATATATTAGAGAAAGAAGATGACCTTAATCTATATCTCCATCATATTTCTCTTTGTGGAGATGAGTTGAGGATTGATGTTAATTCTTCTCCTAATAGATGTCCTTCTTCCCCCTCTAGGGATCAAGCTTTAATAACTTATGACACTCCTACAATGCACTTAACAGATAGGGATGATAATCCTCCTATTTGGGATGAACCTTTGGATTTGGATGTTGATTACTCTCTTCCTCATGAAACCATTGTGGATAATTCTACTTTTTGGGATGAATCCTTGGATAAATACATTGATTTATCCCCTCCTTGTGAAGAATTTTTGATACAAGAAGATGACATATTCTCTAAAACACACTTCCCTTATGTGAAAGAAGATGACATTATAAATCCTTCACCTCCATTTGGGATTCCTTCTAGTGATGAGGCATTAGCGGAGAAAGATATGAATTCCCTTAATGCTCTTCCTCTTAGTGGTGATCTTATGGGAAATCAAGATCCTACCTTACATCCTTTTTACCATAATATTACTTATATCTATTCAAATCCTTTTCCAATTGTGGTTTCAAGAGTTCCTCTGGTTGTGTCTACCATTCATATCACTTCCTACACTTTTACCAGTATTCCTAATCTTCCTAATCCTAATCCTATCTTTCCTAATCCGATTCCTAATTCTCCATCTACTATTCCTAGTTTTTCCCACACTTATGTTGAGGTTCAAACTATGGTTCATGATGTAGATGTGCAAAGATTCTTCAAATTACCTTCCCCTTATTATCCGATCCATAAAGATAAGAGAAAAGAAATTTCTCCTTTGATATTTCTTCATAATTTTACCCCTCGCTCTGATATAACATAGATCTTTTCCCCTCTAAACTGGGGGGCAAGAGGTATATTTCTTCCTATCTTCTAGAATCCATTATGTTCCTGCTTGGAGCTTAATTAGTTATGTTTTCATGGTTTGTATTATGATTTCTTTTCATCCATTTCTCTCTTCTATTATTCAAGATATCTTTTCTAAGACATGTGTTTTGCAAAGGTATCCCTTGCCTTTCATCCCTGGGGGGCAAGGTTCTCCCTTCTTTCTCTTTGTCTAGGGAACTTCTTTCCTTAGCCTAGTGGTATTTGTTTATATTGCAATATTATTTCATCATATTGATAGATGTTTTGACTATGGATAATCTTTTTATAAGATGTTGTTGTCCTAGGTCATCACCTCTTCTCTATGTTGCAAATTATGTTCTTTATAAACTCTTACCCTTGCTTTGGTGTTAGGGTTGTTTTCCTTCATTCCAAAGATTCCTCTTCCTCTTCTTTGTAGGGGGCTTGATGATTGAATCTTTGTTCCTACCTTTGAAATATGATCCTCTTTGCTGGGGGTCTTGTTGATAAGATCTCTTTCATTTGAGGATCCTTTTCCATGAGTGACATATCCTTTTCATGATTATCTATACTCTTGGATGTAGGGGTCAATATCCCTCACTAAGAATATGGTATACATTGTTGCTAAACATGATATCTCCTTGAATTGTGAAGTCAGTATCCTCTTCCATCTTTGTTCCTACACTTGGGGGGCAAGGATGCCATTTCCTTCTTTTTTGTCTTTCCGGGATTCACCTCTTTCCTTGGTTAAGTAGTATCTATCTATTATGTGATGTCCAATCATACATGAAAATTTTGGTTTGCATTGAGAATCTATGTCCTTGATAACAACCTCTTTTGTTGTTTGACATTGGGTTTCCATGGTTTCTATATCTCTCACCTTGGAAACTGAATAGTGTGCTATCCCTCACAAGGGTTACTTTTTTTTCACTTCTTGCATGATATCTCTTTGCATGCGTCCCTTCCATGGCCTCATAGGAGCTGTGACCTTCTTGGCTTGGACTGGGTGTTGTTTGTGGATATTGTCTTAATGTTGAAGAAGGCTTTATCCTTGTTCTTTCCTTTCCTTAACATGTCAAAATAGTATGTTTTTGCCATATTAAGGAGGGGGGCATATATAGGGTCTCCCTTGTACTATAGTTTTTTACTTATTTATATGCTAAATCTCAGAAGGTAACACACATAAGTTGCTAAATCCTGAAGAGACATGCATTCCAAATTTCAAATATGCTAAATCTTTCGATGATAATGCACATAAGTTGCTAAATCCCGAGGAGACACACATCTCCAATATGCTAAATTATGGAAGGTAACACACATAAGTTGCTAAATCCTGAATGGACATGCATTTTCAATTTCAAAATATGCTAAATCCTGGAAGGTAATGCACATAAGTTGCTAAATCTTGAATGGACACACATTTTCAATTTCAAAATATGCTAAATCTTCCAAAGGTAATGCACATAAGTTGCTAAATCCTGAGGAGACACACATTTCATATTCATAGTGATACAAGAAGGTGGATCTATGAGTATTCCAGAAGCCATCAGAAGATGCATTACAATTGCAAGCACAGTTTATGGGTGAACCTGTTGGGCTTTCCCTCCAGGGTGATTCATGGTAAGGTGGGCATCTTACTAGGTGAGGTAATCACTCTTTTCCCTCTCTCTCTTTTCACTTTCATGCTAGTAGGATAGGATCATGAAGCTATGTTATTTATAGTGTTGCTCTTTTCTTTCTTATGTAATCATTTATGCTTTTATGATAGCTTTCCAAATATGATATTAGTATGAGAAATATTTCTTAGCAAGGTTTCTTATGCTAATTGATTTGGGTTGTTTGTACCAAACCTTGTTCTTTTAGCACCCTCATGCATGTATGTTGAGTTAGAATCCTTAGGCTATGGGCTTATGTCCTTAGCTAAGTGTTATTTTATCTTGTTGTGAATCCACTTGGATCTCTTCTTTCTTATCCTTTACCAAGAGTTTGCATCGAGTCCATACTCTTGCTAAAGTGGGGGCTTAATGTATCATCTTAAAATGGAAGCACTTCCATGTTAAGAGCATTTAGCCCTCCAAGTGAGTGGTATAAGGTCATGTCAAGTGCCTTGATTAGGTCTTTGCTTAAATTTGGCTTTCTCCCCTCGTTCTGCTTCTCTCTCCACCCGATTTCACTTTATTTCTGCATTTCTTGGCATTATGGACTGAGGTCCTAAGGTTTTTGACCTCAAGGTCAAAGTCTAAATTGAGGTTCAAAGTCGACCTCAACTTTGACCTAGGTTAGGGTTGACCTCGACTTTGACCTAGGGTAGAGTCTACCTTGTCTTTGACCCAGGGTTCAATTTTCAAGGTCCCATGATTTATGGGTGTCAGGTTTTAGAGATATTTGTTTTCCCACTTTCGGGTCGGCCATTTTGGGTTTCAGAATGGTAAATCCTTAAATTTCATTTAATATGGGCCCATTTTTACGGGTGAAGGTTAATTGGGATTTAATTCTCCAATGTTAGCCTTCTCTAGAGATTTTTGCCCTAGATCACTATAAAAGGAGGCATTCCTCTCTCATTTTCTCATCCATTATTCACCAAGAAATTTCATGATCAAGGAGCTCTCAAGGAGATATTCACAAGCCATCAAGTTCTCTCTCAAGTAAGATCAAGCATCCATTCAAGCATTCAAGCCCTCTTCTCCATTCAAGTTCTCCTCTTCTCCATTCAAGTTCTCCATTAAAGATCAAGCATTCAAGCCTTTGAAGGGATTTAGTTCAAGCATTCAAGATTCATCATTCAAAACCCTAGATCTATCCATCATGGTGGTGTGATCTTCCTTCAAGATCCTTTGTTCATCTTCAAGATCCATTCATTCTTCCCTCATGGTAGATTCCAAGCATACAAGCATGGAGGTTTTGATTCACATTTGTACAAGTGCATAACTGCGGATCTGAGCTTGGATTTGGATACCCTTTTCGGTGAACTTCCAAGATTTGTGAACAAAGTCCTTTGACCTTTTATCAGGGTCAAAGACTACCTGATGTCAGAAAGATAAAAGTTTTCTAGGTTTTCTTCGTCTCGACATTTCCAGTCCAAAACAGGTTGCAGAATTGCCCAAAATTGCACACGAACATCAAAAATTGGGATTTTCCAGATTTGCCCTATTTTGAGGTTAGTATTTGCCTTTCAATTATTTTAGATTTCAAACATAACTCCTTTATAGGGAAATATAAGGTTTTCTTCCTGTTTCATATTCTCCATAGATTGATTCAATTATGCATTAACCTTTTGGTTGATCGATTTGGATCTCTCCTTTGAGAATTTGAATTTAGAATTAGATCTCATATTTCCTGTATACATTTTAGGGTGAACCCTATTTCATCATATTCACTTACTATTATCAATAAATACTTTTATCCACATATAAGACCATAATTAGAATTTTCATCATTGATAAATTTCACATAAACACAACTATCCATCACTTTCCTAAAAATAATAATACTCAATGCAAAGGTAGATCGAAATTCTAGTGCCACACATTCTAGGTGTTTGATTTAGACCATATAATGACCATTTCAACTTGCAAACCAACTTTTCCTTTGCTTCACAATAAAATTATCAAGTTGACTTGTGCAAATCTCCCCATGGAAGAAATTTGTCTTTACATCCAATTTATTATTCCAAAAATCAAAATTTGCATCAATAGATAATAGGGATTTAAGAGATGTTAGCCTAGTAATAGAAGATAAAATTTCATTAAAATTAAGTCCCTTTCTCTATGGGTTTCCCTTGACCATAAATTTATCCTTGTAGCACTATAACTATCCATCTATACTAATTGTATTCTTATACACCCCATTTGCAACCAATAACTTTTACTTCCTCAATAATACTAACAAGATCCCAAGGTCACAACTATTTTTAAGTCTGCCATCTTCTCCTACATGGATTGTATCCAAAACTCATTATCTTTCAAATGGAGATGTTCCCTCAAATATCTAGGCACATAATTAATAATCAATAAATAAAACACACATCCTCCTTTGAACCCTCATATTCCTCTCCTTCATCTAATCCATTAATATATTCTTCCACATGTACATCTTAGTGCTTCTTAATACAACCTTAAATAACATTATTTTTGTTCCATTCTTTTTCTTTGGTTTTTAAAGACCTAAAAAATGTCCAAGCTCCCTAAAATATAAATCTCTAGATAAATCATTCTATGGGTTAGAGGATTCCAAAGATTATAACATTTTATTTTCTCACTATATCATATTTTGATAAAATTTTGAGCTTTTAGATTTATTTTAGATATATTTTTCCAAGGTGCATGAATATAAGTCTCACAATAAGAAACCCTCAAATATAAAACAAAATATTTCTTACCTACCCACACTTCATAAGGTGTTTTGTCAACAAGAGTTTAATAAAGGAATATATTAATCAAATAACAAGTAGTACACACAACCCTTGCCACATGTACTTATTGAATTATATGTATCAATCAACATGATTCTACCTCTTTCCATAAATGTTTGGTCAATTATCTCTATATCCTCATTTTGTTGAGATTTGTATGGTGTACACTTATGTTGAGCAATACCCACATGTTTATAAAATTCATAAAATCCCTTGGATAAATATTTACCACCATTATAAAATGTCCAAATCTTTATTTTATAATTTGTGTTTTTATTTTTTCAAATAAGGCTTTGAATTATTTAAGATTAGTGAAAAATTCAAATTTAGTATGCTTAAAATAATCTAGGTGTATCTAGAATCGTCACCAATGAATGAAACATAATACCAAGGATTTTTTTTATTAAACCCACATCCACTAGACCAAATACGTTGAATGAATTATTTTTAATCTTTGTTCCATAGCTTCCAATATAACATACATGCCTTTTTTTTATACCAAATGCTCAATTCTCATAGAAATCATTTCTACCAATAGAGTAATAAAATAATTGTCATATCAATTTTCTTATTAATACCAATCCTAAGAACTATTTTACTTATGTGATCCAAACTTTGGTGCCACAACATATCTATACATTTCAAGTCTTTCTAATAACATTAGTAGATATATAAAATTTGGAAGTATTCAATCTAAAGAAGTTCCAAACTTGAAATCAATTAGGTACTATTGAATTTCCTCTCACGAACTTGCAACCAAACTTTCCAAATGTTGCATGTGCATTAAGACCATTCAACTTGGATACAATAAGTTTCTTGAAAATATCAAACTATGCAAAACATAATTAAACATTTTAACCTTTCCTTGACTAAAACTAAACTATACCTTTCCCTTAACAAAAATTGAATTGGGACTATTATCACCAAGCAAACCCTCTCTTCCATCATAAACTATGTAGTTCAAAACTACTCCTTACAAGAGTCACATTGTAGGAGCAACCTGAATCAATGATGCATGCATCATTACTAATAATGTTAGCAAAACTAAATAAAGAATCACTATCACCATCATTAAAATATTTTTCTATGTATTAATTTGAAGATTTATTTTTGTTTATATATCCCCTCTTTATGTGTCTTATTTTTACATAGTTCTAAAACCTATATTTTCTCTTCTTTGGGGTTTTTGACAATCCATTTAATTTGGCTCTATCTTTTTATATCCTTTTAGACACTTATTTATCCTTGGACCTTTCCTAAATATGTAGAGCATCCATTGTGCCATCATTCATATATTTTCTTCTCTTCTCCTCTAAAAGAAAGATAGTGATGTGACTATCCATCTTGATATGTGCACTACCACAACTAATGGAAATATTCTTCTCAAGATTCAAGTAAAGAATAAAGTAACAAGATAAATTTATCTTCTTCTAGCTTAACATATATATAAGAGAGAAAAATAAAATTAAAAGTATTTAAAAAAATTATAACTTAATCACCAATTTTTGTATCTTTTAATAATATAACCATCTTTTGAGATATAAATTATTGGTTAGGTTTTTAGTTTGATAAAAATAGTCTATTCTATTCCATAACTTGTGTGCACTAGTCTCCTTAGATATTCAAATGGATTGAATCCATAAGACATAATTTAATTCCATGCTCCTTGTAGTCCAACATTAACTAATCTTTATCAAGCATTCTAGGTGGCTTTTGTATCCTTTTCAATAGATTACTAAGCCCTTTTTTCAAGAAATTTTTTTATCTTTAGATTCCACATCTCATACCTAGTGCCATTGAATTTTACAATATCTAAACAAGAGATAGAAATAATGTTTTTAATCCTTTATAAATCTATAGGACCATGCAAATCATAATATCTCAATGTAGCTAGAAAAACTTTAGTACTTTCTAGAATGTCAATTTGAACTTCAATACTTTCTAGAAAGTCACACCCTCATAAAATATTAGCTTTGCTACCAATTTTTTAGAAACAAGGTACATAACTACTATATGTATAATATAAAATAGGAATCACCTAAAAGGCATAATTTCCCCAATTTATAAGGCACATTGGAATATGAAACCACTTCAGGATAAATATGATTAGAACCACTTGATAAGAAGGATGTCAATGTAATATCTATGCCTTCCAATATTTCTATTGGTTTTTTTCTTAGAATTGAGAAGGAGATAGATAAGAAAATTAATAAAGGTAGAAAGTGAATTAACTAAACTGACAAGTAAATGTAGAGAGAAAATAGAGAGGATTTATATGCACCTGGAATTGGAATAGGTGATATGAAGAATCAAACCATAATTTCAACTAATAAAATCCTAAAAATACGTATATCTAATAATATGAGATCCCAAGATTGGTATCTATTTGCATATTCAATTTCACCTGATTTTGTTAAAAACAAAAATTCTAAAACATTTTCTACCTGAGGTTTTCAGTTAGGACAAGTTGCAGAGTGTTTGTGTCAGGGTAGAGACTATAAAGAATTTATAACTGTTGATTATAGGGTCTTTCGCACTTGCAAATCTAATAATTGTGTGTGTGGATGACTATATAGGGGTTTGCCTTGGTTAAATCCATGTTTTGGTGATTCCCACCTCCACGAATAGCTAGTATAACATAGATAAAGTGTGTAGTGCTCATGAATCTAGAGTACGTTTAAATTGCTATGAGCTAAAGTGTATAAATGCATTGTAAAGATCTACCCTAGTATGATAGAGTAAACTCTATATAAAAATACAATCAATGTGTGATTGAAAGCATGTAACAAATATAGATATAAAGCACAACATGTAGATTTGAAGATAACAAGAAACCATACTTAAAGCCAAAGGAGGAAGAGTACAATCCAACCATCAATTGGTGATCTCCTAGTCATCATCATAATCATTTTGAAGCTTCATGTTGATGTTGAGATGCTTGAATGCTTGAATACTTGATAGAAAATTGATGTGGCTTCGATTTGCAATTCCTCACTTCATGGGATGTCTTAAAATTGGGGTTCCAACTTTGAAATTATTTTCATCTTTCCAAAATGAAGTGTGAGGCTTTCTTTTATACCAAATTGAGAGACAAAATTGAGATAGTGGATTGTAAATCTTAATCCCCCGCTAAATCACCAAGATGAGGACCTAGTTTAAATTTAGGCTTAATCTTTGGGGTACATAATGTTTGAAATGTTATGTACCCAAGTATGTAACATTTTAAACATTATGTATCACCCAATTAGGGCCCAAATCAAGACCATGGGTCCTAGGTAATTAGATGATGTATGATTAAAAGCTAATTTCAAGGTCGAGATAAAACAAAAAGGCCATAAGTGGTAACATAGGGCTTAGGTGATGAAATGAATTATTGGACAAGAATAAAAATAGAGAAGAACAGTTAGAAATAAGGGCCTACCTTGATTTTCAACAAGATTAAAATGATAGAGGACCCATAATTGAATTTTAAATTTAATCATATCGACTTGCTAATTAGGAAGGTGAAACGTGGTGTCATATTTACCAAAAAAAATTGGAATGTGAATTTGTTGAAAAATGATATCAAGGGTTCAAGATGAACTCAAAACATCATAAATAGAATTTGGATAGATATGGAGTTGAATCATGATCTCAAAGAAAAAAATGGCGTGAGAATCAAAGCTTGCTATCTCACATTTGAATGATTAAGTGAAGCATACACCAAGGACAAAACAACACTACATGATCTAACCCACCATAAAATCTATGAGAACATAGAAGGAAGAGAGGGATACCATGAATCCAGTAGTCTATGAAGTTGTGTTATGCTAGGTGATCCATGGGAGAGGAAGAGAAGGGGAAGGGAAGACTACCAAGTTGTGTTATGCTAGATGATTCATGGGAGAAGAAGAGGAGGAAAGAGTAGGAAGGCTAGAAAGTTATGTTTTTCTAGTTCTACTCATCCCAAAGAAAGAGGGAAGGATAATTGATGATATAGTAAGTTGTATTATGCTAGTCAATTCTACCTTGAGAATTATGTGCACATGAGTTGCTTGTAAAATTTTACACTTAGGGGAATCTTAAAATGTTTTTGTGCATAGTGGAAGCTTACAGGATCAATCTTACAAAAAGAATTGTCTTTGTATGGATACATAAAAACAACCAATCCTAAGGAAATCATTATCTCTCTAGGGATAAAAAACATGATCAGTCCTAAGGAAAGCATTGTCTCCTTAGGAATCAATAAGCAAGACCAGTCCTAAGGAAAGAATTGCCTCCTTAGGGATCAATAAGGATGATCATTCCTAAGGAAAGCATTGTCTCCTCAGGGATCAATCAGGATGATCAATCCTAAGGAAAGAATTATCTCCTTATGGATCAATGAGGATTGTACCATCTTAAAATGGGTGCACTTACATTTTGAGACCTTTTGTCCCTCCTTAGCATGGTTTTTGTCTCTCTATCTTCTTCCTATCCCTTCCTTCATTTCTAGATCATCTCTCATCTTTCAGCATGGTTCTTTAGGTGCTATTTTATAACCTTTCTCACCATTTCTTCTGGAAACTTCATTTTCTCCCAGTTCTTTCTGCACCTTCTCTTAGGCCTCTAGGACCCCTTTTTGGGCTTCCCTTCGGGACTAGGTAGAGTTGGTTGACATGTTCCTAGAAAATCTAGGTTGACCCCTTTCCTGAGGTATTTTGATTGCGGGGTCCTATGCATCTCGAGTTTTCTAATTGATTTATTTTGCTCCCGGGTCAGCTTGCTTTGTTTTCAATCTTAAAAACTAGTATATAAGGAGGCTTGGAAATTTAATTTTAATCCCCATCAAGCTACATCATCATTATACAAGAAATAAGAGAAATCATACATGCATTCATGATATTTTAAGCAAGCATCTTCAAGCATTCATCAAATTCAAGCATTTCCTTCTTGCATCAAGCTTCGTCCTTCAAGGTGGTAGTGGAGTTTGGATTCTAAGGAAGAGATCCATCATTACAAATCATTCAAGTTCTTCTATCCTTCATCGTGGCATGTCACTTACATTCCTATACACGAGGTTTTGGATTCTTTGATTTCCTTTTGGTTTCTTTGAGTCAAGGCTATTACATTTGCATATTTGATCACATCTCAAATTCAATGGCATCTACAAAGATAATTGTATCTTTCATTTGATATATCCAATCCTACTATAGGTTAGCATTTCATTTATCATTTAAATTTCAATTTCAAGGTTGATTCCTCAATCTAGGGCTTGACCAACGCAAGCCCTCATACAACCAAACCTAAAAACAAGCTTTTCTATGTGCAAGAGTAGGATATAAGAATTACAACCACAGATCTAGAAACTACTTGCTGAGAGATTTATGAAGAAGTTGGGTCGACTTTTCTATGATATCCCAGGAACATGGTGACCTGGTTGACCTATTCCAAAACACGGTAACCTAGTCGACCTATTCCTGGAGGTCCGGTAAAAACAACATTATTTATCCTTATATCTTAAGATTTTCTTTGCCTCCTCTTTCTAAATTTAATTGAAAATCTTAAAAATCATACATTTTGTAATGAAATAAGATGATGAAACAAAGCATAATAAGTACAAGGAAATCATACATTTTGTAATGAAATAAGTTGATGCGATGAAACAAAGCATAAAGGGAACTAATCTAAACACACATAGAAAAATTGATATTTTATGTCTATATAAACCTTGTAAACATTGACCATTTATCATTGGGTCATAGATTTAATGAATATTTTGTGTGCTTTGATTTCCCTAGAAGGAAACTTTGTTTTATGAGGGAGTTGTATTATGACTATGTATTGTGATGTATTCTAAGAGTTTAAAAGTTGTTGAGTTACCTCTATATCTTCATTGGTGATGCTCCTATGAAAATCTTTCTCTACAACTATAATGTGTCTATTGTTAATTTTGAAATAATATATTGGGAAAAATTTGATGCTTGGGGTTTTCCCCCCGAAAGGTTTTTTCCCATGTAAATGATTATAATGTAGTATACCTACTATTTATATTTAGTTCTATTAAGTTTTTTTAATTGTTGTAAAGATATGCAAAGTTTTGCATAATCATCGTCTCAATGTTAGTGTAGGAACTTGTTCTGCTTCCTTAACTTCCTTCCATTCCTATCTGCACTTTGACAATATTTTCTAAATATATCTATAGGTCTATTAAATATATTATCAAACCACCATCTCACTAATTTATGTCTAGGAAAAAAACAACAACAACATACACAATTGCACCAAACAATAGATACACAAAATATTCTATTATGTAAAAAGACACACCTTCCTTCAAGAGCATATTTTAAGAATGGTAAATACAATTGATAGCTTTGCATGAACATCACATATGCTCAATCAATGAATCCACAAAATAAAAAACTTAAATACAATATCATTTTTAACTCATAATTCCTTAACGAATTGCATCTTGAATAGAGTCCGTCAATTCATGTGGACCTCATTCAAGTATGACAAGAGTATTATCTCCTTCATTTAGAGCCTATAAATAAGACTATGGCTTAAACAAGTTCAAAGTTGAACATGTAACTTGCATAATAGTACTTCACCTCCTTCATGAATAAACATGACAACTAATATCAAGAATCTAGGAGAGTCTAAATAAAAAAATTATTTCTCCAATTACAACCTAGGTTTCCAAGTAGACCTTCCAAGAGTGTTAGAGACAAAGTATACACAAGATTTGCAAGGTTAATGACATATTAATCCTAACAAAATCCACATGCTCCTAAGAGTGTGTTTTATAAATGTTTACAACATTTGAATGTTCTCTTGATTGTGTTTGAATGCTTAAATGAATATTTTCAAATTCCAAGACAAAAATTCAATGCACGAGCATGTATCAAGTCGACTCCTAATAACTAGTGGAAAAGGGTGAGAGTAGATAATTTGTTTGTTTGTTTTTTTTAAAATTTTGAACTTTGGGTCAAATCGACATCAACGAGATCATTTTCATGCATCATCAAAATGCCCCAAAATGAGGGAATTTCATATCTTGAGGTAGAGATCATGATAATAGGAGTTGAGATAAAAATTAGGCAAATGTGTGGCAATAAGTGCAAAAAGTGTTAGATAAGATGAATACGTGGAAGTTTATGGGTGTAAGTAAATGAGAATAAATAAAGATTAAGAAACAAGTCAAACTTAGTCTGAAATTTGATGGTAGTAATGGCCTTTCTTTCACTTTTGGACTGTATATAACAACTTAAAAATTTATTGGACTATATGAATTGATAGGCTATATTTTTACAAAACCGTAAATATGTCTCTTTAAATTATTAATAAATCGTAAAAAATATTATAGGCAATATAGTATTTTAATTTATAATATAAATAAATATTATTTTATAATATTTATGGAAAACTATAAATTTATTTAAAATATTTTAAAATGGTAGGATATGAATGTTTTAGAATTTTAAAATATTTTAATATAAATGTATAAACTCGCTATTATTAATAATTGTTAGTGATCATCTTTTTTTTGTATTAAATATAGAGAGGTCAAAAGAAGATATGATGTAGGGGCATCCAAGGTTAAGGCAGGGCATTTTGTGTCCTCGGTGAAATTGCATGGAGTGTTTGTATTTTGGCCGGTGTTACTCAGTTGCAGCCTTGACCAACGGTCTCAATCATTGAAGGAAGCTCGGTCACTGAAGGAACTCGATAGTCTCTGGTGCTCACTGAAGTATTACTCAGTCATGCCTACAGTGCTCGGTCGACACTAATTCTCGACGATGCCTTGCGTGCTTGGTGATTTTACTGTTGCTTAGTAGTTCTGGCTTACCGATTGGAGTTCTATGTGATTTGTTGAGCCGACTTGGTGAATTTATTGTTGGTAGCCATTGTTATGGGCTGACATGCTGAATTAAATGTTTGTATACATTTGTAAGCTAACTTGTATGGCATTTAATTATTTGTTTTGGGGAGTTAAGGGTTTCATCTTGCCGACTTGTGGTTGATGATTAGTATTTAAGGAGTGCTTGGGTAGATGTTTAGGGACAAAATTAGGTATATTTGGAGAACTTAGACAACAGAGAAAATCTGAATGTTAGATGTGAAGATTGAGAGTGAAGTTGTGGAAAAGTTCTTGATGATCTTGCACATCAAATTGTAATTTGATAGTTGTTTGTAGCAGAGCTAGGGGTTTGCATACTTGGGAACAAGGGGATTGCTTGGAGGCTTGCAAGCTCAAGTTTAGATCTACCTTAGGGTTTTTATCAGCTTCTGATTGTCTTCAGAGATGAACTAGCTGAGATTGTATTGGATCTGGTTGTGGATCTTGCAGAATTATTTTCTGATTGTAATTGGCCCTAACCCTGAAGGCCTTACAGCCAGGCATGTTAATGAAAATCAGTGTTAAACAATTAATTTGTGTTGCATTATTGAGTAATCCGCTATGTAATTCTATTGGCTACAAGGTTTGGACTGTCCTTCATTAGATCCACCTACCTTGACTGCATCAGGTGGTTTCAGAGCGAGAGTTTGATCTTGTTGAAGTAGAAGGTTGAACTAGCAAGGATGATCTTGTGAAGTTGATCTTGTTGGTGAAAAGATTATGTGCAATCTGGATTGCAGATTCAAAGCACTAAACTTGTGAAATTGTGCCCTAGTTGTTTGCAAGATTGCAGGTTGAGATCTAAATTTTTGTAACTTGGAAATTGTCACAAGGTGGTCGGTGAGGGTTTGTCGCAAAGGGTTTTCTCTTATCTTTAAGGATGCCTCTGAGAAGATTAGACCCTAGAGTTACTTATGATCTTTATGATACTATTGAATCCCAGATCACAGAGAAAGTGAAATCAGATTTCAGATCTGAGATGGAATTGATGAAGAATGACATGGTTGACAAGATCATGAGAACTGTTGCTGGTATACCTCAGAATGTTGGTACTGAGGATGGCTATGAAGAAGCTTTTGAAGAATTTGAAACTACTGGATCTAGTGGTGATGACCGAAGGAACATATCTGGTGAAGACAAAACTTCTTGGTTGCCTAGATCTGTTGCTCAGTTTAGTAATTATCGAATGGAAGTTTCTACTTTCTCTAGTACTTTGAAGCCTGACAATCTGATTGATTAGATTGGTGAACTTGAAGATTTCTTTGAGCTAGAAGAAATTGAAGATCCTCTTCGGGTGAGATTAGCACAAAAAAATTTAAAAGGACATGCTGCTCTTTGGTGGAAGGAACTACAGAGAGACCGAGAAGATGAAGGCAAAACAAAGATCAATCAGTGGAGATTTATGGTGACTAAGTTGAAAGCTAAGTTCATACCGGCTGACTATGAGCTTGAATTTTTAAAGAAGTTACAGAATCTAAAACAGAAGGATTTGTCTATTGAAGATTATACTGAGGAGTTCTACAAACTTACTATTCGGTCTAGACACCGAGAGCTTGGTAAGGAAAAGGTAGCTCGATATGTGAATGGTTTGAGATTCAATATTCAGGATGAGCTTGGTATGCTGAAGATTGATTCTGTTGAAGATGCTTATCAGTATGCTCTAAAAGCAGAAGATAAGTTGAAGAGGAAACAACCTAGTAACTCCCGAGGGAAGGAAAAGATTGATCACTCTGTTGGTTCCTTTTCTTTCTACTTGCGGATTTACACTATGATTGACAAACTAATGTCACTGACTCTATCACCACTCCAAAGTTCGCAAGGAAAAGGTGCAATTAACAAGGATCAACGAGGATCCCCCTACACTTTGAGTCTAATACTCAGGCAGGTGTACCCTTGACTCACTTCTTGAAAGGAGTCTCCAAAATATTACACATTTATATCCTTTACAAACTGATTTAAGGATTTCATCATTTATATTTGCTTGATTGATGATGGGGAAATGCCTCCTGAGGATGGACCAGTGTCTTCTCCTAGGGCACAAAGTCACAATACAACATACATCAACTGAAAATCTAACTTAAACGCACCCAAATCTAGAATAAGTGCTTTGCTTATTATTCCTCTCACTCACATACCCTGACATCAAATTCTTATTTCACCTTGAATTCTCTGATACTATCTTCAAGGATTTAATCCTGACTTTGGCAAGAACTTAAAGACAATCTCACAATATACTTTGTATACCATATACTAATTCACTTTGTGACATTAATATATAAGGATTCATGATAGAAATAAGAAGACATACACAAGTTTGAAACTGGGATTTAAGTGTATTCTCATTAAACTTTACAGAATCAATACATTGCAATGTGATAAAATGCTAAAGAAAACCAACCCTAAGCCCAAGCTCTCATTACTCAATTTTTCAAATTGCCCATCAACAACCTTTCTACATACATCAGACATCAATATATAGTCGGTAGCTATCTTGGAATCCTTCGAAATGGATGCAACAAGCTTTAGATAGCTAGGACAGAATTAGGGTTTCAACTACCTTACCAATCGGATTCAATCAAAATTTACTACAGGGGAGAAAACTAAGTAATCTCAGAGAAAAACAAATCCAAGAAAGATCTTCATTAATGGCACTATCCCTGACTGGCACACAAAAGACTGGAAACCCATCATGTTTACCCACTGCAACACTTAACAACAATGCAACCTGAATGGCTATTTCACCCACCACTATGGCGCATACACCTTCCATAATCAATCATACCTTGGGCCATACTGTACCTGAGAGCACAAAGTCATATTATGCAGATCAGTTGCCAAAACATTTAATTTTCAGTCCCTTAGTCACTGAGAAACCCTTAAAATATTCAAATTTCAAATAGCAACAGTTAATCAGCAAGTTTAAAATGTAGTCATCAATCTCATTCCTTCCCGGCAGATCAGGTAGTCCCTAAAAATCAACAAACGGTCACATCACCCTCCTTGAAAACCAACAAAAATTGAGCACGTCAGCACATATTTGACATGCAGACCCACCTGGACCTACTGCATGCCTTTAAATCAATCGATGCTTGCATGATCGCAAAGGGAAAGAATATTCCTTGCGATTAAGTGACAACCATTAGATCTTACTGCACTTTCATTCCACTTGAATATTTCAGGCCCACCAACATGTCCTCGTCACCTTTATGATCATTGAAAATTAGACATCTCAGCATGACCTAACAGTGGGCCCACGGTGTCCATTCATCTTTTCATCGGATGACTGTCACAATACCATGAGGATTAACCCTCTTGCAACTTTTCTTTAAGGTATCATGATGACCATAGGTCATGCTCAAACATTAATTGCTTCAGAGCTGAGACCACCATACACAACACTAACTGCTCGCTAGGTTGTGGAAGGTTAAGGAATAAACTACCAGGGTAGCATGAACACACAATTGAAGAAAATGTCGGGTCACCAAATAAAATCTTAACCACCTGGGAAACTGGAAATCAAGTGACTGCAACCAAGAAGAACTGGGTCCCGTTGAGTTGCAACAACGCACATAAGAAAACCTAACGCCAGAGACTAGTTGCAAAGAGGTGAAAGGCCGAAAACAACCAAGGTTTTCTCTTAAAACTAAAAAGGCATCAAAGAAATAGAAAACATCAAGGGTTTTTATACTTAGACAATTTTTGAAACCCTTGGTCATGAAAACACAAGCTATTTTCTGCAGACCTTTAAACTTGAATATCTCACTGGTTTTTGCGATTAAGCACACACAATTTTGACTAGAACTTGGTGACATAATAAACCACCTATGGCTAAGGGTGCAAGCCATGAAACCACATAAATTTTCTTCACAAGTCAAAATAGGTTTGCAGGCACGGTAAGACAATTTCACAAAATCTTGCAAAGCTAGACCATTTTCATAGGATTTTTGTAATTGCAGGAAAATGGGCTAACAGTGGCTTTGTCTGGGGATGATGGGTAACTTGTGCCCATGCAAGAAATCAAAATTTCTGGAGGAAGCAGACCACCTACTGGAAAATAGCTACAAAGAGCACTTGAACAAAAACCTACAAACTAAGGCAAGACCAAATAGAAAGAAACACACTAGTATATACAAGCCTAACTACTGTTCATGGAAATAAAGGTACTTCAACTAAAGTATTTCTTCAAGAATTGTCCATGAATTGGCAACTCTTGAATATCACCATTGAGCTCTTTAACAGTGTAGGAATCTGGTCCCCATCTCTCATGAATCAAATATGGTCCTAACCAGATTGGATCAAATTTTCCATGTTTTCCTTTATCTTCCAATCTGACATTCCAGATTAACACCAAGTCATCAGGCTCAAACCTCCTTTCTATAGATCTCTTTTCATACAAACTCTTGACCTGCAACTGCAACTTAGAATTCTTTGAAACTGATTCTTCTAGTTTCATCTAGCCTGATTAAATCCTCAATTCTCAATTGCATTTCATCCTCTAGATCCTCATCATATATTTGAACAAATTTATACATCTCTAGTAAGTTGTTATGAGGCATCCTTGCATGTATTCCATACACCAAATCAAATGGTGCACATCCAATTGCCTTTTTCACAGTTACTCTGTCAGCCCATACAACTAATGGCAATTTTGAATTCCATGCCTTCTTATTCTTTTCAATAATCCTCTTGAGAATCTTTATCAAGCTTTTGTTAGTTGATTCTACCTGTCCATTTCCTTGTGGATGATAAGGTGAGGAAAATTATATTTGGATTGCTAAACCTTTGCAGAATTCTTTGTATTCAGCAGACCTGAAGCACATTGCATTATCACTGACAATCCTTTCAGGACAACCAAATCTTGTAACAATATTATTCAATAGGAAATCAATCACCACCTTTCTTGTTGCATTCCTTGTAGGAATAGCCTCTACCCATTTTGTAAAATAATCAGTGGAAACTAAGATCCAAGAGTGTCCTCCATTGGACTTGTTTGGGAATTCACCTATAAAATCCATTCCCCATTGCTAGAAAGGGGCTTGCACTTCTACTAGCTTCAATGGTACATTTCCTGAAAACTTGAGCTTACCAAAAAATCTCTGACAAGCATCACACTTTCTTACCAATTGTTCTGCATCCTTGAAGATTATGGGCCACCATAATCTAGCTCTCAGAATCTTTTGAGCACTAGTCTTTCCCATATAATGTCCACCACATATCCCCTCATGCATTTCCTTCAACAATTTGTCAACTTGATTTTCATCAACACATTTCAAAAGTATGCCATCCAAATTCCTTTTATATAACTTGCATTTTATAATTACATACTTGATTGCCTATAGTTTCAGTGTCCTTTTCTTATTTTCATCCATTCCTGATGGATAATTTTATAATTCTTAAATAATAGATAACATCTTGATACCAGATACAATCATCCATATCACATGTGTAATCAACTTTAGCTTGATTTATTTGATTTGCATCAAGATTGGACTAAGCCATCAATTTTGCCAATCCTTGACCTCTAACCAACTTGGTAATTTGGATATCAATGTTAAACTCTTGAATTCTATTAATCCATCTGCATCTTCTCCCAGATACTTCTTGCTATGAAAATATATCTTTTATTGCAACATTTGGCACAAAAGCAATAACAATTGCTCCCATCAAATAACACTTGAAAGCCTTTACCGCTTTCACAAGTGCATATGCTTGTTTCTCATTGATATCATACTTTAATTCAACAGCCTGCAATGATTTACTAAAGAATGCAATAGGTTGCTCAAAACCTTCCTTATTTTTCTGCAATAAAACTATAGCAATAGTATGAAAAGATGCAAAAGAGAAAATGTGCATCAGAACAATGTAATTAGGTGCCTTAAGCATAGGGGCATCTTTAATTTCCTTCTTGATATTCTTGAAAGCTTCATTAGGCTCACCTTCCCATATGATCTTAGACCCCCTTTTTAACATTTTGGATATTGGCTTGGTAACTTTAGCAAAGTTTGTAACAAATCTTCTTAGGAAATTTACCTAGCCAAAGAAGGACTGGATTCCCTTCACATTTTTTGGCTTTTGAATCTTATCAATTGCCATCACTCTTTCAGGATCAATTCTTACTCCTTGCTTTCCAACTAGGTGGCCAAGCAACTTGCCCTCAGTCACACCAAATACACATTTCCTTGGGTTTAATGAGATTCCATACTCCAAGGCTCTTGCAAATATCCTTTCTAAATGAGAACAATGATCTTCTTCCTTGGAATATGCAGTTAAGTCATCTTGATAAACAACAAGAAAAACATCTATAAAATCTGCAAAGGCAACATCCATTGCCCTTTGAAAAGTAGCACCAGCATTTGTGAGACCGAAAGGCATTCTCACATAAACATAAGTTCCCCAAGGTGTTGTGAAGGTTGTCTTAAACTATTTTGATTCATTTACAATAACCTTATTGTGACCAGAAAAACCATCCATCATGGAAATCAAATCAGAACCAATTACTCTTTGCAACATAGCCTCCATATTAGGCAAGCAATAATTATCCTTTAGAGTAGATACATTTAGGTTCCTGAAGTCCACACATAATCTAATATCTCCATTCTTCTTCCTGACAAGAACCAAATTTGACACCCAAGAAGAGTGCCTCATAGGCTTTATGATTCTAGCATTTCTAAAATTCATTAATTCTTCTTGCATCTTGGGTGCTAAGATAGGATTAATTGGCCTTTATTTTTGCCTAAAGGGCTTAGCATCCTCCTTCAAAGGGATAATATTCTGAAACAAGTCTTCCATATAAACCTTTAGGTCCTCATATGACCATGCAAAGACATGCCTAAATTTTCTTAACAACTCAATCAGTGACTTTCTTACCTCTTGAGACATCTCTCTTCCAATATAAACCTTCTTAGGTGTCTCTTGTGTACCAAGATTAATTTCATCTACATCCATTTGATCTCTCTTCTTAGTATCCATCTGAACTCTATCCTGACTATCAAATACAGTTTCTAAAACAACGAGTCCCTTAGGAACCTTATTAGTCTTAAGCTGTAGGACTTCATTACCAAGGATGACCTCTTTTCCTTCTGAAATCTCAACCGGGGCTGAGCAATCTAGTTCCTGACCATGATATTGATCTTCATAATTCATAAATCTCAAAATATCCTTGTCATCTTCAAAGACTTGCCAATTTTTAACATTATCTGGTATACTCGGCCTAGTCTAAATTTCAACCTTGGAGAGACCAGCAAATGTAATGTCACTAGGATTGATTGCTATATTGGCTAACAAGTCAGCCATTTTATTGTTGCTCCTATCTTTCCATACAATATTGAAGGCATCAAAACATTCAATCATGTCCCACACAACATTTCTATATTGTTTCAATCTCTTGTTCTTGGAAGCATACACTGATCTTACTTGAGACACAAGTAACTCTGAATCACCCACAACCCTTACACTTTTAATTCCATGCTTGTGCGCTAACCTCAATCCTATCAGTAATACCTCATATTCCGCTATATTATTTATACATGAGAAGCTTAATGTGAAAGAGAACTTCTAAGTATTTCCATCAGGAGGAATGAGTAAAACACCTACTCCTGACCCATCTTTGCAGTTTGCACCATCAAAGTACATCACCCATAAATCACCCTTCTCAGATTTAGCATTTACCTCCATAGAGATAGGTGGCAATATAGGCTCCTTTTTAATCACAGTGGCCTCTACCCTGAAAGCATTGATGTCAGTATCCACAAAACATGTAGTTTCATTGTCAATATTCCTTTCAATCATGTGGCATACTCTTGGCTCTCGCTCAATCTTAATAAACTGATCATCAATCTTAAAGGTTGCATAGGACAAGTGACATTGTAAACTTCCACCCATGGCAGCACTCCACTTCCTAGATAGTAACATCCCATAATGAGGAGGGATATCCACCACCAAGACACTCATTGTTAAACTTTTCTCTAGATAGGCTACCAATCTATAGGGCATTTCATTTATAGTCCCAATAACTGGTACTTCTCTCTGATCCATTACACAACATCTGCCTTGAACTGTATCAACTTTAAGGTCCAACTTCTCCATGATTTTTAAAGGCATGATAGTATTTGAAGCACCTGAATCAATCATATAGTTCCTTAATTTCCTTCCATTCACAATGATACTAAAAAAAAATGGACTTATGTTTTCAAGGCTAGCATTGATAGAATTATCTAAATATATAGGTGGTATTTTAGACACCATTCCTTGAACTTCCATTCCTTTCATAACTTTAGCTTGGGGTTCATTTGCATTACAAGTAACATTTTTATCATGAACATTGTCTACCCATGCAAGACTCTGTCCTTATGTTTAGGGATCCTCAATAATTCTAACAAAGGAATCTTGACAGTAATCTGAGAGAATACAGCCAACATGTCAACAGAGGCAAAGGAAGGAATCTTGATCTGCATTGCTTTAGTATCCTTTTGTTTTTCTGATATATTAGTTGTAGCTGTTATTTTCAATTTTGTAGTTTTAGCCATTATGTTAACTGGCTCTTCTACTTCCTTTTGATTATTTTTGTCATGAAGGGAAGATATCTTTTCATCTCCAACACTCCTAGGCTCCCATTTCTTACCTCCAACACTTTTGAATTTCACTAAGGGGTCATCTTTTAATTTATTTCCAGCAAGCTCCTTGGAACTGATGTCTTTTATGAACATTCATGTAGCTTTTCTAGTGGCATCATTTGCTGTCATATTTCTTGTTTGTACTTGAGCTACCATATCTATAGTAATCCTAGCAATTTCTTCTTTTGAAGGTCTTCTTAAATTCACTAGCTTTGAGGAAGAGTTCATATTACATATCTTTTCGTCAATGTCTTCATTATCAGAGAATACCTCCTGATGGAACAAAACCTTATTTTGTCTTTTCAAGCACACATCAGTTTCTTCACCAATATCATAATCATCTTCGTATCCCAAATATGAAGATTCATGTTACACCCATCATTGTCATGGGTTTCTTCATGATCAGGTTTATCAGAAACATCATCATGATATGCAGCCATGGATTGTGCAACCACACAACACTCTGTAGAATGAGGAGACTGGCAAGCAACACACCATGGTGTGTCCTCCATGAAATTCACAGAAGCCTTTTGTAGAGGATCAGGGATAGATCTATCATTATTTCCTTTTGCAGCAAGGACAATAGGTTTTCCATCCTTCCATTGGGTGTTATAAGGATAATTTTGTAGCCTATTCTACCTATTGAAATTGTTGTTGAAATAAGGCTTGTCACTAGTAGAAGCCTTTTCATTTCTGATGCTAGGTGTTTTTAAGTCCTTTAGTGCATTCAACACATTATCCAACTTGTCTTCATCTTTCTTCTTATTTCCAATAATTCTCTCATTATCCCTTTTGTATTTTTTATCCCCAAACAACTTAGGGTCATCTCTTTTTTCACCCAATTTCCCTGATATTTCCATATTGTTTTCAATATTGACAGCAATCCCAAAAGCATCTATGAGAGTTCTTGGCTCTTTGTCTCGCAACAAGTATCCCATTTTTCCATCAAAAGCATTGAAATATGTGGTTAAGCAGACATTGTCATCTAACCTCATGACTTGAAACAATTTATGCATACCCCTCTAAAATCTCATGTTGAACTTAGTTGCAGACTCATTTTGATTTTTCCTTATGGTATTAAATTCATTCAACATAAAACTGGCATTAGGCCTATCACCATATTTTTCCTTGAAGCATTTCTTAAAGGAATCCCATGTGTCAATACATCTGTTAGGGAGTCTTTTGAACCAATCTCTAGCATCTTCCACCAAAGTCTGAACAAACAATTAAATGACCATATCCTCATGTTCAACCTCATAGTCATTTAGCACATCAAAAAACAACCTAAGGTGTTCTTCACAACTAATGGCAGTATTACCAGCAAATTTAGGTATTTTGTCTCTTATATTAGTGGGAAAAGCATTGGGGTATCCTGGTATCCCATCAAAGCTAATTTGTCTATACCCCTCTAATTTCATAGGCCTTCTTTGAAAACTCAAATTAGTGTTTCTACTAGAATTAACATTTACATTTACATTTCCATCTACTTGTACACTTGACTGTTGTTTAGGGTCAACATTTATCTTGGTAGATGAAGTAAGCAATGGATTATGAGAAGTACTACTACCAAGTGGAACAACATTAGAAGTTGTAGATGGCATACCTATGTTAGTAGCAGATGGTCCAGGCGTACTCGTAGATGAAGCCTTCAAGAACTGAATCTTCCTTCTTTTCTCTGCAATGGAGGCTTCAATTTCAGCCTTTTCCAATTCTCTTACAAGATCATCATCTTCCTTTCTTTTCTTTTCCATCTCTACATTTTCATTTGAAATAGGTGGTGGGACCTTTGGTATTGCCTCTGGCTCATTTATTTGAATCCCCACCATCTTTTGTTTTCTCTTTTCATTAACAACAGCAGTAGGTTTGGTAACTGCACATTCATTTTTATCTTTAGGTAAAGAGGCATAGCTCTGAACCTGTCTAATCAAATGACCCTCTTTATCAAATTCATGGTCTTGTAGCAAACATTCTCTTTCACTTCTCAAAGCATCAAGATCACCAAAGACATCATGCTACAAAGTTTTAGAATTAGAAGCAAGCATTTTGTTTCTCTCCTTTAGCTCATTAATCTTTCTAAGTAGAGACTCTCTCTCTATTAATGCATTTATTTTTTCAACCTCTCTTTCTTTTTGTAATATTTTGTGTATGGCATCCTGCTCTGCTAACTGTAATCTCAATGCACCCAAATCATTTGGGTCAATCATAGTGTCTTCAGAACTTGATGACACATCCATATTAGTGAGATTTTGATATGGGAAATGGACCCGCCTTGGTCCCATGGGCTTCCCTCTAAACATATCCTCATCAGGATCTAAATTTGGTCCAAAACCCATTTCTCTTGCAATGCACATCCTGATCTGTAGGATGTGACTCTTTGTCTTGAAATAATGCCTTTGGGGTATCATAAAAATTATCTCGAGAGCGACCACTATCAGATTTAGAACTTTTATACTGTGAATCATCCCCATTAGAAGATGCATATGGTGCTCTATTTCTAGCATTATTTTTCTCTCTTATAGGGGTGCTGGTAGATTCCCCATCTCTTCTGATCCAACTTTTCTTTTCTAATCTAGGCAACTGCTCCAAAGTAACCTCTGGATGCTTTTTGACAAAAGACCTAGTATTCCTTCTTTTGTCCATGGTTTCTAATTTATAAACACTAGTTCTTAACCGTTTGAGTCACCACCCACCTTTAATGGGAAATCTTATGAAATAAACCTTGAGAAGCCTTAGCAAAAAATATCAAAATAGGAGAAACACGAGAATCTGCTAAAATTTCTCTTATCTCTAGACTCTCCCCAGTAGAGTCACCATTTTTTTGGTTCCTTTTCTTTCTACTTGCAGATTTACACTATGATTGACAAACTAATGTCACTGACTCTATCACCACTCCAAAGTCTACAAGGAAAATGTGCAATTAACAAGGATTGACAAGGATCCCCCTACACTTTGAGTCTAATACTCAGGTAGGTGTACCCTTGACTCACTTCGTGAAAGGAGTCTCCAAAATATTACACATTCATAGCCTTTACAAATTGATTTAAGGATTTCATCATTTAAATTTGTTTGATTGATGATGGGGAAATGCCTCCTAAGGATGGACCAGTGTCTTCTCCTAGGGCACAAAGTCACAATACAACATACATCAACTAAAAATCTAACTTAAATTCACCCAAATCTAGAATAAGTGCTTTGCCTATTATTCCTCTCACTCACACACCCTGACATCAAATTCCTATTTCACCTTGAATTCTCTGATACTATCTTTAAGGATTTAATCTTGACTTTGGCAAGAACTCAAAGATGATCTCACAATATAGTTTGTATACCATATACTAATTCACTTTGTGACATTAATATATAAGGATTCATGATAAAAATAAGAAGACATACACAAGTCTGAAATTGGGATTTAAGTGTATTCCCATTAAACTTTACAAAATCAATACATTGCAACGTGAGAAAATGCTAAAGAAAACCAACCCTGAGCCCAAGCTCTCATTACTCAATTTTTCAAATTGCCCATCAACAACCTTTCTACATACATCAGACAATAATATATAGTCACTAGCTATCTTGGAATCCTTCAAAAAGGATGCAACAAGCTTCAAATAGCTAGGATAGAATTAGGGTTTCATCTACCTCACCAACTGGATTCAATCAAAATTTACTGCAGGGGAGAAAACTAAGTAATCTTAGAGAAAAACAAATCCAAGAATGATCTTCATTAATGGCACTATCCCTGACTGGCATGCAAAAGATTGGAAACCCATCATGTTTACCTACTACAACACTTAACAACAATGCAACCTGAATGGCTATTTCACCCACCACTATGGTGCAGACACCTTCTGTAGTCAATCATACCTCGGGCCATACTGTACCTAAGAGTGTAAAGTCATATTATGAAGATCGGCTGCCAAAACATTTAATTTTCAGTCCCTTAGTCGCTAAGAAACCCTTAAAATATTCAAATTTTGGATAGCAACGGTTAATCAGCAAGTTTAAAATGTAGTCGTCGATCTCATTCCTTCTCGACAGATTAGGCAGTCCCTAAAAATCAACAAATGGTCACATCACCCTCCTCAAAAACCAACAAAAATTGAGCACATTAGCACATATCTGACATGTAGACCCACCTGGATCCACTGCATGCCTTTAAATCAGTCGGTGGTCACATGATCGCAAAGGAAAAGAATATTCCTTGTGATCAAGCAATAATCATTAGATCTTACTACACTATCATTCCACCTAAATATTTTGGGCCCACTGACATGTCCTCATCACCTTTATGACCAATGAAAATCAGACATATCAACACAACCTAACAGCGGGCCCATGATCTCCATTCATCTTTTCATCAGATGGCTATCACAATGCCATGAGGATTAACCCTCTTGCAACTTTTCTTTGAGGCATCACGACAACCATAGATCATGCTCAAACATTAACTGCTTCAGAGCTAAGACTACCAGACACAACACTAACTGCTCGCTAGGTCGTGAAAGGTTAAGGAACAAACCACCAGGGTAGCGCAAACATGTGACTGAAGAAAATGTTGGGTCACCAAAGAAAATCTTAACCACCTGAGAAACTGTAGATCAAGTGACTGCAGCCAAGAAGAACTGGGTCCCATTGAGTCACAGTAGTGCACATAAGAAAACCTAATGCCAGAGACTAGTTGTGAAGAGGCAAAAGGCTGAAAACAACCAGGGTTTTCTCTTAAAACTGAAAAGCCATTAAAGAAATAGAAAACATCAAGGGTTTTTATACTTAGACAATTTTTGAAACCCTCCATCATGAAAACACAAGCTATTTTCTGTAGACCTTTAAACTCAAATATCTCATTGGTTTTTGTGATTAAGCACATGCAATTTTGACTAGAACTTTGTGACATAATAAACCACCTATGGCTAAGGGCACAAGCCATGAAACCACAAATTTTCTTCGCAAGTCAAAATAGGTTTGCAGGCACGATAAGACAATTTCATAAAATTTTGTAGAGCTAGACCATTTTCATAGGATTTTTTGCAATTGTAGGAAAATAGGCTAACACACTCAGTGAAGGATAAATCGACTGATGCAGAAGATGAACAGAAACCTATGGAACTAAAGAAGAAGACAAGTAGAGTTATCTTTAAGGATACTTTCTATAACTATGGAGAGGAAGGACACCATTCTTTTGAGTGTACACAAAAGAAGGTTGACCGACGAACTGTTGTGATGAATGAGAACATTCAGAATGAACCTGAATTAGAGAACTTGCTGCTTCGGTGAACATTGCTCGGTATAAAGGATGAGCCTTGTCAAAGGAGTAACTTGTTTAGGACCTGATGCAAGACTGAAGGTAAACTCTATGATGTTATTGTTGATAGTGGTAGTACTGATAACCTTGTTGCTGAGGACCTGGTTCAGAAACTTGGTTTGAGTAGAATGAAACATCCTTGTCCTTATAGGTTTGGCTGGTTACAAAATGTTCGTGCTTTGGAAGTTAGAGAACAATGCTTCATTGATGTTTAGATTGGCCAGTACAAGGATCTTGTGTTATGTGACATTGTGAAGATGAATAGTTGTGATATATTTCTCGGTAGACCTTGGAAATATGATTGCAGAGCTATTTATGACTATGTCTGGAATGTGTTTACTGTTGAGAAGGATGATGAAAAGTTTTCACTGATGCCTTTGATGGATACAATGCTCAGTAGGAGAAGCCTGAGTATTGGTAGCCAAGTTGAGATTGTGGATCTAGAGAAAATGAATTATCAATATGGAGAACCGACTTGTACATTGTCAAGAAAAGACTTGAAGAGACAGAGGAAACTGAAGTGGAAGAATTTGCAAGCAGAAAAGGTGGAGGACTTGTATGTGAAGAACTAGTTCAGGATTTATGTGTTGAATCTTGAAATATGTTCTCCTCACATATGAACATCTTTTGGAACTTGGGGTGTCTGATGCAGAGGCATCCAAGGTTAAGGTAGGGCATTTTGTGTCCTCGGTGAAATTGCAGGGAGTGTTTGTATTTTGGCCGGTGTTACTCGGTTGCAGCCTTGACTGATGGTCTCAGTCATTGAAGGAAGCTCAGTCACTAAAGGAACTTGGTAGTCTTTTGTGCTCGGTGAAGTATGACTCGGTCATGCTTGTGGTGCTCGGTCGACACTGATGCTTGGCAATGCCTGGTGTGCTCAATGATTTTACTGTCACTCGGTAGTTCTGGCTTACCGACTAGAGTTTTGTGTGATTTGTTGAGACAACTTGGTGAATTTATTGTTGGTAGCCATTGTTATGGGCTAGCATACTGAATTAAATGTTTGTATACATTTTTAAGCCAACTTGTATGGCATTTAATTATTTGTTTTGGGGAGTTAAGGGTTTCATCTTGCCAACTTGTGGCTGATGATTAGTATTTAAGGAGTGCTTGGGTAGATATTTAGGGACATAATTTGGTAGATTTGGAGAACTTAGAGAACAAAGTAGATCTGAATGTCAGATGTGAAGATTGAGAGTGAAGTTGTGGAAAAGTTCTTGATGATCTTCCAGATCAGATTGTAATCTGATAGTTATTTGTAGCAGAGCTAGGGGTTTGCATACTTGGGAACAAGGCGATTGCTTGGAGGCTTGCAAGCTCAAGTTTAGATCTGCCTTAGGGCTTCCATCAGCTTCTGATTATCTTCAAAGCTAAACTAGCTGAGATTGTATTAGATCTAGTCGTGGATCTTGCAGAATTTTTTTTTGATTGTAATTGGCCCTAACCCGAAAGGCCTTATAGTCGGGCATGTTAATGAAAATCAATGTTAAACAATTAATTTGTGTTGCATTGTTGAGTAATCCACCGGGTAATTCTATTGGCTGCAAGGTTTGGACTGTCCTTCATTGGATCCACCTAACTTGACTGCATCACGATATATAAAAAAATATGAAATTGCGGGAGGTGTTGCCTCACACTGAGAACATTAGAGTAACACCAGAGTTAACAAAAAAAACAAACTGAGTGTTTACAAGAAGTAACAACACAAGAGGGCCCAACTAATGTAAGATATCTTTGTAAGAATGAGTCCAAGTAGTCCACCCCTTTGGGCCTTCCATCCAAACAATGCTCATCCTATCCTAATTCTGATCTAGCATAAGAATCTTATCATCAGAAGCATTTTTATTATTTTTAATCTCCAAGTTCAGCTTCTTAACCATTTCTTCAAAGGTAGCAAGGTTGTCCACGGTCTTCCTCTAGTCATAGCCATTCTTCATTTAAAAAACAAACATTGTAGCGTGCCCCACTTTCAAGAATATTTTTAGTTTTTTCGGGTCAATCATCATGTTTATCATAACCTAGGAGGAAATTTTAAAAGATACGAGTCTTCTGAAAGACTCAGTAAGGGTTCTGGGAATGTTTTGATACTTGTCTTCATTTCTGATTTTCCATATCTACCATAAAATGTTAAAGGAAAGAATACTCCATAAAATATTAGAATCCTTTTTTAAACCAGAAATATAACTCGTAATAATTTCAAATATAGTAACATTCTACAGATAAGTAATGCCAAATAGCATCCAAAACTCTTTAGCAATAGTACAGTAAAAAAGAATATGTTTGCAAGTGTCAGGAAGCCTAGAAATATCACAGATTTCAATGTTGGTAGGATCTTTCTCAGAGGAAGCATGTCCAGCAACATAAGCCATTTAAAACATCTTTTAATATTAGTATGTAATATATATGTATTTATATTGTTAATTATATATTTATATTAATTTAAAATATTTTTTAAATAGAATATATGAACTTAGAAATTTGCTTAGTTAGTTTGAAGATTTTACATATATAATAATATGTTTTAAAATAGTAACTTTATTAAAATAATATTTTTTATATTTATTATGTATTGGTAATTAAATTGATCAAAATGTTTGGATTTAAAATAATTTAATATAGATTATTTGTAAATTAATTTTTTATAGACAATATTTTTCTTAAAACGTAAAACAAAAGACATTAAAATGACCAAACTATCATAAAAAATTCATATGACAAGTAGGGGTGTCTATCAAATTTTACTTACAATCATTTTTCAAGATATACATTTTTTATATTCAAGATTATAGAAGAGAAATTTGAAATTTAGATTTTTCTAATATTTTTTTGGTAGTTAAATAGTGGGATTATGGCCCACTCCCAATCCCAAATAGAGAAACCAACAAACCACTACACCATAAGGTTATCCCCTTGATTTTTTTGACATTATTTCATAAACTTGTAATTAATTAATTAATTATTACTTTTATTATCTTTATTTTGTACATGTCATGCATGATTTGATTATATTTTAATCTTTTTTTGATATGTACAATCTATCAAAATTTGCCCAAAACTAAATGAGAATTGACAAAGGCATGCAAATTGTACTCATTTTCATATATATATATACATACATACATACATACATACATACATATATATACACATACATATATATATATATATATATATACACACACACACACACACATACATACATACATACATACATATACATACATATGTTTATATATGTGTATATATATATATATATACACACATATATATACATATATATGTATATATATATATATATATATATATATATATGCACACACACACACACACATATATATATACATATATATATACATATAC